>JAJTUV010001185.1:600000-851472 GCA_021653895.1 Mastomys natalensis | reverse complement strand
CCTTTGTACCGTGTTACTCTTTACCTCTATGATTCTCTATGTGGCCACAGTTAAGATCTAATATTTTAATTTCATCCTGTAATAATCTTGATATTGTATTTTAGGACATAACTGCTGGTAACCACTTTTCTGTATATCTCATTTTGGTTTTATTTGAAAGACAGTTGAGCTGGATATAAAATTTTGAGTTGATATGTTGAAAAGTTGAGTTGAAGCTGGATATAAAATGTTGAGTTATAATGTTCAACAGCTTCAGTGTATGTCACTCCCTCTGGTTCCCATTGCATTCGATGATCACTCTTATTCTACTATTAGGATCTGCCATGTGTGGTGAAACGTTTTCCCCTTATTGTTTTTATACTTTATAATTTAACCATGATGCATCTAGATAGTGAATCTTTTATGATCATCTTCCTTGGGCTTCATCATAGGCTTCTCAGATTTCATGACAAGGATGTTCATCATTTAGGGAAAACTGCAACCATTGTCTCCTCGAGTATTCTTCTACCTTTTCTCTTTGCCTGTTCCCTTTCAAAGTCCTGTATGTATTTGTTTGTGTGTTCTCTGATAGCAATCTTGTAGGTCACTGAACCGTCTTTATTTTTCCTTGGCTAACTTTCACTGACTAGGGAAGACATGATCAGGAATACAACAACAACAACAACAAAACAACAACAACAAAAATGGCACAGAGATCACTGAGGGGATCTGAGGTTAGCTGTTTCTTTACAAGTGCCCCTCAGATTGGTGCGAGCTTTTGTTGGGCTCTCAGAGTCCTAAAATTATCTATTCTAACCACTCTGTCTTTGTTTTTCTTGGATTTATGAAAGAAACATCCTAGAAATATTTTCTCACTATGTGTTGATTTAAAACAAAGTTTCTTTTTATTGTTTCTCTCAACTCAGAAAGCATAGTCATCTCTTAGGAGTTATACATTATTATTGAGATATTTGTTAGGAACTGAAAAAGATGAGGGACATTAGACTTTTATGCAGCATAAAACAAGATATTAAATATATTAATTAACTTTGTAATTGCTATTGTACATCATCAACAACATTTGGAGGCATTAAATATGGAAGTTGTTACAAAATAGATATGAAGTAAATCTCTAGCATAATAAAAACTCACTTCACAGATGAATTACATTACAGTCTTTGGAACTGCCAAGTGTTTTGACACATGAGTGTTGTAGATATAAGAAGAGATGTTACATGTAAAGAAGTGACTCCACCATGTATTTAGTTTTATAGTTACATGTTAGTGGTACATATTGCTGTATGGCAATAAAATAAATAAAAAAATTATTTTGGTGAGATTCAGAATAAATAATTATTTATTAATCTGTCAGTTTCATGTCTTCACATTTGGCATTTAAGACTAAAAAGGGTACATTTCAATAAAAAGACCTAAAACTAGAGATGGTAGTGGCTAAGATATTTAAAAAACTCAAAAACTAAAAGCTGATAGTTCTGTGTTAAACTACATAAGCGTAGACACTGGGACTATAGAACAGCTTTGTTTTGATTATAGGAACCATTATGTACCAATAATAGCTAAAGAAAGAAAAAAGAAAGAAAGAAAGAAGAAGAAAGAAGAAAGAAAGAAAGAAGAAGAAGGAAAAAGAAAGAAGAAGGAAGAGGAAAAAATAATGCCATCCTAACTAAAATGCTGGAGAAAATGACAATAAGAAATTAGTTCAGAAAATGTCTTCGACATTAATCTTGGAGGAAAGGCAACTCGTTCTGGTAAAATATGTAGAAAAAAAACAAAATGAGAATAAATTTGCATACTGACTAGACACTAAGACTCCACATACAATTCATGATAAATTTAAACTCCTGACATCAGCAGTTGATTCCATGATGGTGTATAACATGCTGCTATCAACATTTCTAGAGGAAGTAAGTATATTCAGTTAAAGGCCATATGGAAAGAACCAGCAGCAATTTCTAAATAGTAAAATAAACTTGGAGAAGAATGTCCATACAAGTTCACTTACATTGTGCGTGATTTTTATGAAATCCTATCAAATGCGAATGAAAGAAACATTTTGATGAGGCAGCATTAAAACATGAAATATTTAAACATTTATAAAAATTTTTGATAACTCCTTTTTTCCCCATCAAAAATTTATAGTTGCCTATAAATAATTTCACATGAGGACAACCTTTATTTATAGCCCGACAAATATGACAGTAGTAAATTCGCACGTTTGAAATCAAACTTGTTAGGATCTTGCTGCATATAAAAGAAAAGTGTAAATTTTGATTCATGAAAATTGCTTGATTGAGCAATCCTGGAAAGAATTGCAAACATTTTCCAGAGTTGGTCTGTGGATGACTAACGATGATTAAGGATTTTTTAATATTCAAAAAATATTTTAACCTAATTTCTCAGGTTGAGATAATTATAAATTAGAGTCAGAGACTCTATAAGAAAGTGGAATGATAAATTTACGAGAGTAGATCAAATGTGTTTACCTTAAGAGAGATTGTTTTCAGTTATCCTATGGCAAAAATATAAAATTAATAGAAAGCTTATGTACAAAATTTGATATTTTATATGACAATACAGGCCTAATTCTGTAATGTGGAAATCACAGGAATGTGAGTTTGGATGGGGAAGGGTGTGGGTGGGTATGTGCGTGTGAGGTAGGTGCTCACAGAGACCAAAGTTTAAGTATCAGATCCCCTGGAGCTGTAATGACAGTTGTTGTGAACCACACAACATAGGTGCTGGGAATCGAACTCAGGTCCTCTGCAAGAACAGCACCTGCTCTAAAAAGCTGAGCTGTCTTTTTGGCCATACTTTTATTGGACTGTACTATGGAGCTCTGTTCCTGTTTCAGCCAGGCTTTGGTTTCCCCAACCTTTGCTCTGTGTCTCTGTGACCCCAACTCCCTTCCTTTCACTTTTCCGATTAGAGCATCCTGGTGCTGGTGTAATGCTGGGCTATTCTCTGCAGTGACCCTCAGGTTCCGGCCTAGGCCATTTCATGACATCATCGTCACCATTAGCATGGCTCATCATTTCCTACATCCTTTTGTGATATTTTTTTCCATAGATACCTGCAAAGTACCAGTATCTATCATTAAATATTTTCTCCTGTCTTTAGAGGTTTTTAATTGCTTCTGCCTTGACCTAAAGCAGTAGAGGTCTGCAATGTTCCTTTTATGGTAAAAGATTATGTATTAAACTTTGCATCTCTGAAACCCTCAGTCATCTGAAAACCTCATCTCCCTGCCTACAACCAGGGAGGAAAACGTGTGATAATGGCTGCAAAGTCTTTTTTTTTTTCTGACAGACATTTGTGTCTGCCATTCTTCATGTTGAGATTAGATACCTGAATATCATCTATGCTTCCCAAATGCTTTCACTGGCTCCTTTAAATTATGTTCTGCTTAGAAAAAAAAAAAAAAAAAAAAAAAAAAAACCAGCCTACACTAAAATCCCTTGTTCATCTTTTATGGAGCACAGGACAGTTATCTGATTTTGTCTCTACCTAAATATGGCTTTTGTAATTTATATTCTGCTTTCCTATTGAAAGAACCCTATATCATGGTGTCTCACTCAAGTTCTATTAGGTTTATCAGTCTCTTCATATTAGTTTTGTGCTAGCTATTCAAAATTGCAATTCCATTCTCATATTCAATCTATAAAGATACCGATACTTTTAAAAAGCTGTTGTGAACATTAAATTTGATAAAGCAGGAAGGCAGCTGCACTCAGAAGCAAGTAAATATTCTATAGACAGCTCCCAACATCATGACTAGACTTAAGAGTTTTTGATTTTTTGATATGCAAAGGTGAATTCTCACTCCATAGAACCTGAAATTAGAATTTTGCGTTTGGTCCTTGTCTCTTCCATCGAGGACGGCATAGCCTTCTCCTATCTGGCCAGGCTGGGCAGCTGCAGTGACCCGTATGGGAACAACTGGTGCCCCATAGTCGGGCAGCTGAGCAGGATGCTGGTGGGTGTGGTTCAGGCATTTTAAATTTATGCTTGTGTCAACATTGGACTTGTAGAAAGTACAGGGACAATTGTGCTTCAGATTTTAAATGAGCATTTGTTTTCCATCCATAGATAGGGTCCATGGTCCCTCAAAGATCACTGGAAACTTGTTGGTTTTCTTGTGTATCCTCTCTTCATTTCCTGTCTTCCTCTTGCCCCAGTTCTTAGCTCTTGATTCACTCAATAGGGATTCCTGAGCTCGCTCTTCTTGGCATGTTCTGTTTAGTCCTGTGGAGGCTGTGCAGTGACACCAGTCTGGGAATCTTCTACCTTTGTGGAGCAATGTCCTAGAAGGAGTATCTAACTTTGTTCTAGTCTGTCACTCAACAGAGGCCGCTGGTGTGATGATGGGACCTTAAACATTCACTGCTCTGACCCTTTCTCCAAAGTCAAGAGCCATACGATGTCCAGCTTGTGCAATTTAACTCCTAATAATTTATCAAAATGAAATATTTGACATTTGCTATGGGATTAGAATTCATGGTCAGGGTACTTTTATAAAATAGAAAAAAAGCGAAAACAAATTATATAGGTACCCTCAGGACATTGACAACGTGAACTAACTAAAGCCTATACAAAAAGAGAAGGCCTACAAAGCAATGGTAAAATTATTAATTGCTGATCTGTATAAAAAAAAATTCTAAAGAATGTACAAAGTAAAGAGCTTCCAGACGGGGGATTGTGAGATGGCCTAATGGTTCTAGATTGTTCTATTCCAGCCTCGGACCAGGGTTTGATTCCCAGCATCTACACCAGGCAGTTCAAAGCTGTTATCTCCAGTTCTAACTAACCCTGTGCCCCACGAGCCTGCTCCACTTATGCTTTCTCTCCCACCCTTTGGAGGGGTGTCTCCTCTTGGCCAAACCAGAGTAGTGGCAGTGGTGGTGGCAGCTCTGGGTGAGTATTCTGGCAAACATGGCTCTCCATACGCTCTTGTTCATGCTAGACAAGCTATTGAGATCCACCTTCAACCTACAAATGTCAGGCTGGATGAATTACATGGACACACAGAAAGCAAATTAGAAATACCATTTTCTTTTGTTAATGTTTGGGAGGTGTTTTGTTTGTATGTATGTATGTATGTATGTATGTATGTATGTATGTATACTGTCTGTGCATACCCATGGAGGCCAGTGAGGGCATGAGATCCCATGAGTCTGGAGCTGCAGATGGTTATGAGTTGTCATGTAGGTGCTGAGAACTGAACCTGGCTCCTCCACAAGAGCAATCACTGTTCTCATCTGTCAGTTGTCTCTCCTGGCTCAGAGATGCCATTTGGATTCTCTCCACATGAGGATCTGGGGACAAGAGAAAATCCTCAAGGTCATTTCCCTCCCAGAGTGTAAGGTTTTCAACACAGGTTTCCTCTAGCACCAGGCTGATTGCTTATCTGCTTGGCATCGGAAGTCCATTCAGTAGCTGAGCAACAGGATTCCCAGCATCAGATGAAATCTTCTCTAATATGTGAACAAAAAGCAGAGATGAGGATCCAGAAATCACTGACCCTGGTCACAGGTGCCAGAGGGGAAGGAAGCAAAGGTCAAAGCAGGGTCCAGCCTTAATGGGCTTCCTCCAGCCTGGGGGTGCAGTAAAAGCTTCCCCTACTTCAGTATCCCCACTTACTTTGGTTCCTTAAGAACAGTGGGTCTTCTGTTAATTTCCTACAGAGATTAAAACAATAGATTGATTAACAATCATTTCATTGAGGTCACAAGGATGCCTGCCACAAGTTGAAGTGAACAACATATTCACTGGAGAAACATGCTTTGTCAGACATACATCCATACATGTAATGCATGTACATACTTGGAAATGAGCTATGAGATAGTATTTTCATATTGACCTCAGTATTCTGTAGTTTTCAGTCCTCCAGAAAGTATCATCTTACTTCTGTATCCTAACATAAAACTGTACTACAACTTTTCTATGCATGCACCTAAATGCTCTTTAAACCAAACAAAGCTTGAGTATAGCATCGGTGCTTTAGTATGTTTGGACCTCTACAAAAGGACTACTTCATCTAAAAGAACATGTTTGTACTTCATTGTGAACAATCCGTGTGGTAGATACTTAAGAACATGCTTCACCTGGTTTTATTTCTCCAGCACATTATGTTAGCGAATATTTCTTGCTTGTTTTACTGAAACAAAGAAACAAACCCAGACCTCTTCTGACTGAAGTTGAATGACACCAAACTAAAATTTGAAAAGTTACCCCTCGCCTTGATTTTATGATACTTGTTTTAGAAATATGTTTCCCTTCACTTGGCTAAACAAAGGGAAAATGTAAAAAGAAAAACCAAACCAACCAAACAAAAAGCAAGCAAGCAAGCAAGCAAGAACAAACAAACAAAAAACAAACCAGAAAAAAAAAATGGCCCCAAAACATGTTTGTGGATTTTGGTTCTTGCCTAAACTAAGCCTTGAGTTGGCCATCACTAGATCTGAAAATTAGATATTCCTTATCACATTATACCTGACTCTATGAGTACAGCTGTTGTTTTTAAAGAGACTAACCCAAGTCTCATTAGACTCCCTCCCCCTAGAAAAATAAGGTGGGTAATGAAAGCTAAACAGTTCTTTGTGTAGGATCCAAAAGGCAAGAGTGCATCTAAACCTCATCCAGCTGATACTGAAAGAGCCAAGCAAAGCTTCCAATGAACTTGATCTGTACAATTATGGCCTTTCATTCCCAGTTAATTAAGAGGCACTCAATAAGATACCATGGCTCTGACCTTCCATCTTGCAATAAGACAAAAAAAAAATTGTACCTATCAATTTAAAAAAAAAAAATGAAAAGCAAGCTTTGTTCAGAGATGCTCTGGGGTGATGAGTCATAAAGTTTTTGTTTTGTGTTCCCCAAACAGTGCTGGTTTTGTGTCTCCTTACTTGGGCATATCTAGAGCCCACATCCTATTTCATGCCATCTGGTACACTCACAGACAGGTGCTTCTTTACATTAGCCTTGATTGTTTGGTGGCATGGAAAGAATTATCTGGTCAAAATGCACCAGTCTGCTTTTAGATGCTTCTCTAGATGGTTTGTCAATGTGTCTAAGGAACCAGTTAGTTATGTGGATGTTTGATTATAGCAATAGGTGTACAATAATGCTCATAATATCTTCTTGCAGTGAGTAACAGGTTAGATAACCCTTAATATTGAAGGAAAGAAATAACACAGGTTTTTGTTGTTTTGCTTATATATATAATTATAATTTATATAATTTATATAACTATATAATATATAGTTAATATATAATTGTTTATGTACAATGTTCCTCAGAAACAAATTTCTAATGAACTTTTAACAACTCTGATGTTTGGTTACTTTTAGTCACTTCAGTACTGTCATTTAATGGCCTGTAAATGACATGCAAAGCAAATTTATGCAATGATATTTAAGAATAGATTTATTTTTAGGTACAGAAATTTGGCTTCCTTGTCATTAAGCTGATTTACAAATGAGGATGTAACAAAGCAAAACTCCATTTTGTTGTGGAATTTGAACCCTTAGTACCTGATAGCTGCTGATGTAGCCAGGTATCTAATGAGAGTCACCCAAATGAAGCCAGACCAGAGACCTACATTCCTTTGGACTCAGCCTTAGAGTTGCCATTGAGAAACCAGACTGACTCCATCTTAAAATTAGGAGCCATTTTGAGACTCCAGCTCAGTCAGGTTTCTGTTTACTGTAAAACTTAAGTTTCTATTTCTAGGAATATTTCCTTAACTGCCTGTTCTTGCTTCTGTAACCACATTTGCTTATAAAAGCCCCCACCTTGTGTCTTTTCCCTGTAAAGAGGCTTGAGAAATTGGCTCAGGGCTGCTCTTTCTAACCCTATCTTAAGAGAAACAGCCACTGCTCAGCTATACACTGAGAATATACACAAAAGAATAAAGCTTGATTTAATTTGGTCATAATTTGGGGCTGGTGGTCTTGACTCTCATTCAGTGGGATCAACGCTATGGACAGAGACACATCAAAGTGTGCCCTAAGACCATAGGGCCCCAAGGTCTATAACTTACTTTTTCTCTTAAGTTATGAAACTCAAGAGCTCACATGAGAAATAAAAATCCAAACTAGAATGGATAATGAGGCCTGAGGGAGAAGAAGGCTCTGCTGAGTGAGAGGGGCACTACTATAGCCATCTAGAGCCTGGAGAGTAAGCAGGGGTGTGAAGGAAAGAGGACTCATCAACCAGATTTAGGAGGCGATGTCAAGGGGCAAGTGCTGGAGGCCTAGCTTGACTTCCTTTTCCAACCACAATTCAGTATGATCCCCTTCCCAGCATGATTGTCAGAGGTCCAAGAGGACCAAGCTGAAAATAATAGAGGGCAGTCTGGAAGACTTCAGCAATTATTGTTGTATTTGAGTAAAATCTGTAGTTCTGCAAACAGCAATCTGGGACTCAGTTTCCCAAGGAGAGGACCACAGACATACGCCATGCCCTTTCAGACACTTGATTGCCAGACTACCCTTCCCATAGTTCAGTATTAGAGCATCATAAGTCTCTGAGTAACAACAATCAGGGTAGAAACTTAGTTGTACTCAATGCCATTGTGTTAAAATTGCAGTCTCCTTGTAGCTCTCGTTTAGGTCAAGACAACCAAGGCCAGAGGGAATAAAAGTGAGGGGCCTCAGTGCAGATTCTTAATGGAAGGCCTTGTTCAGCTAGGGAAGAAGCTATATTCTGCTGGACCTGACTGTAAGAATAGGGCTTTTCTATTCTGGAATGTTCTAAAAGGGAAAGAAACTAAGAGAAGGGGAAAGGCTAAGTCCTCTAATGCCAGCACTGATGCCATTAAACTTTTAAGAGGCTTTGAGAGGTAACCACTCAGCCCACTCCAGATCTGACTAGCTTCAGCCTGACTTATCAAATGTCCATACGAAGTTCTACTTCAGAGAGGAAGGATCTAATTTGGTGACTATGATTGATAGTTGCTCATGAAAATGCCTTTTCTTGCATTTTTCTCTTTAAAGTTGTTTATCCTGTGTCCATATATTTTGGCATACATAGAACATAGTTCATGTACATAGCACATAGAAATGAGTCAATATTTGTTTTGGGTTTTTTGTTATTGAGGTTTTTTTTTTTTTTTTTTTTTTTTTCTGAAAAGTTTAATGATCAAGGTTGCCATGAACTGCATTTCTCTGCAATGTACATTTTCCTTTTATCTGAAATACTTCTGGGTGTGTATTGAAAAAATAAAGACTCCTAGCATAACCACAGTGCCAGGGCTAGGCAGCAGACAGGTGTCCAGCAGCTGTGATTTGAGGAAATGTTAGCTGGTATCTTTGAGAGAAGCAAGCATACCCAAAAGGACAGGAAACAATCAAGAAACTTGTAGTTAGCACATCAGAGTCTGATGTTAAGTGTGATGATTCTGTGCGGCTGAACTGATGGGGAAATGGGTGCAGGGTGGGAATCCCTAATCTAGAAATCTGAAGTCTAACGTGCACCTACATCTGAAATATACGGATTCTGACATGATACAACATGATACATGCCACACCATAAGCCTTCTGTTTCTCGTGAAGCTCGTTAGAGACACTGTATAAAATTATCTGTAGCAGTGTGCACAAAGGCACACATTAAGCATAGGTGAATGGTGTGGTTAGGTTAACGATCTCAACCTGAGACATTCATTGTGTAAATAAAAATATTCTAAAACTATAAAACATTAAAAGTATTCCTAGGACATCTCAAGAGTTGAGAGGACAGAAGGATAGGGGTAGAAAGAGATAAAACGTCACCAGAGTGTGGGAGAAGTGAATGAAGGGGAAGGCAAGCCACGAACTTAGGATTCTCTAAATGTCTGTTAGGATGGTAAAAGCCAGATCTGTTCCTCAGCACTTTTCACCTTAACAATTATTAACACTATGTATCAAATACCTTAGTATTTTGCGATAGCAGGTGTGCTTGTGTAAACTTCATCACAGGGATATCTGGCATCCTTTCCATGATGCCTGTGTGTAGGGATCATTCTTACGATTCTTACACTAAAACTATTAATGATAGTTGATAGCAGCTCTAGGGCAGTTGAAGGGACAGGAAATGCAGAGAGTGCCAGTAACTGAACACCTGAGGCAGCTGGGAGAAAGAATTTACGAGTAAACCAGCAAATCAATGGTCCAAGTCAGCAATTAGAACATAGCAAGCAGCTGACTGAGCAAGAAGAGGGCTAGCCTGGCTGGATGTAAGATTAATTTTTAGTAATAAAATTTGAAACAACCATGATAAATGTCAGACCACTGCCCCGAGCTAACCAGAACATTTCAGGGCCTGTGCGTTCTGATGTCTCAGAGTCTTTCCAAACAATGAACCCCATGACCGGTTGCAATTAATCCATGAGAACCATATTTTAGTTTTCTAGGGTTTGTTTTGCTTAGTTTTTCTTGTGTGTAGGGTGGTTCTTTATTTTTATTCCTTGGCAAGTCATGTGACCTACAAGTTTATTTAGAACTTTCTGGAAGGAAATAAGAGTTTTCGTTGGGAGAAAAAGTCATTTTCAATCTAGTCAAAAAACCTAATCAAACCAACACCACCTCATGAGCACAGTCATTAAGAAGTATTGATGGATGAGAGAGAACATGAGATTTAACTCTTTCCATCATCAGAATGAAATCAACCCTTGAAATCAGAGCCATGCTTGATTGGTTCACACAGGAAAGTGAATGTGTTCTTTGACCTCAAAGCAAATTTCCCACCTTCTGCCCTACTATAGCTCCCCACACACTCTGGAAACAGAAGATGGGAGAAGAGATTGGAGCTATTCTTACCGTGTAGCTTTCAGCTGGATTGGAGCCTATCTTCATCAACAGTACAGCTCACATTTCCCATCCTTTAAAAGACATGTGTGTTCATGCGCCGGGATGAGGTCATCGGGAGTAGGCGAGCCTTGACTTTGCATTTGTATGTGGATGAGTCTCCTTTTGGAATAAACTTCACATCACAGGAAAGAATAGCAGTTCTGGAGACTGCTTGGCCTTTCCCACCCTGCCTTAAGCCAGAGTTTCACCTGAGTCAAGGAGCAGACTACTTTCTTTCCTCCAAGTTCAGGGAAGTGGTTATGCGGCTTCAAGGATTTGCTTCTAACTCAATCAGCACTAGAATGTTAAAAGTTCTGAGTAGAGAGCTATAACTTCACTCTCCATGTTGAAGGTGCAAATTGACATTTGCTTCCCATATCTACGTGCAGAGAGTGATGCACACCGTGGATGCAGAGCTTTTTGTAAGAGGTGCATCGGGCAGGGTGTGCCAGGGAAACAGAACCAATAGAGTTTGCACATATATTGAAAAGTTTGTGCTAGAGGATTAGTTCACAGGACTGTGGAAACTTTTTAAAGTCTAAGACAATGAGGATGGACCAGGAGACTGGACAGCTGGGAGAACCGGCCTTGCCGTGTCTGTGTCTGGGGCAGTGTGGCTTCTTGCCTGGTTATGTTGGTCTTCAGTGTATTTAGGCCTTCAACTAATGGGTAAGGCCCACCCACAAGAGGGAGGACCATCTACATTATTCCAGCCACTGACTGAAATGTTGGTATATTCTCAAAATGCCCCCATAGAAACATGCAGAACAATATGACCATAAATCTGGACTGACTCAATACATAAAATTAACTGTGGCATGGATAGTGTTGGCCATAGTGCCGTTCACAGTACCACACATGCGGATAAACGCAGCTCAACTGGACAAATCACAAAGAAGAGAAACTGATGTCTCTTCCCCCTACTTACCAAATGGTTAAATTTATTTGAGACCAAAATAGATTAAAATAACTTGTCCTTATGAAAAGTTAAGGTATTTCAGATAAACTTTTAATATGATTCACTAGGTTTGGGATGCTCCCACAGATTAGTGTTTTAAAGCAGGGCCTGGAGAGATGGCTCAGCAGGTAAGAGCACTGGCTGGTCTTCTAGGGGACACAGGTTTGATTCTCAGCACTCACTTGTTAGCTCAAAACCACTGTAACTCCAGGGTATCTGATGCTCTCTCTTCCGGCCACCACGGACACTGCACACACATGGTACACAAACACAAAGTAAGCAAAACACGCAGACATACATTTTAAAAATAAGTTTACATAAAAAGACCAGTGAGTAAACAAAGACTGACCAGTTAAACTGAATGGTTTCAGAAAGCCGGTATCTTTTCTGTCCATTACCACAGCCTGTCACTAAAATGTGCAATTTTCTTCTTTTATTTCTACACCTGTGATTCAGTCAGGAAAGCCAATGCATGCTAATGTGTGACTTAGAATAGAGAAAACTTTCATTCAGAAGCATTTCCTGTTAATTGTTGGTGAAGCTAAGAGACTTCCAGATTGTCCCTCCACATTCCAATTACCCTCAATAAAAATCAAAGAAAATTATTTTATATAATAGTAAAAAATGCTCTTTTTTTTTAAAATACTAACAGGACTCCAGGATTGGTCTCTTCTTTATTAATCTTGTAACTATGTCCGTTGCATTTACTGTATTGGTTTAGCACTTTAACATTATGGTTAAGGTTTTTTTTTTTTAAGTGAACTTAGTTCATTTAAATATTTCCCCCACTGAAGGCTTATAAGCCCAGGCATTTAAATTGTGTCTTTCCAGTATGATAGAGGAGAAATGGGGGCATATTGTCAATGTGATGTTAGAATAAACCCCTATGGTTATAATGATACATAGAAGCTTTTTCTATTTGCTTGGAACAAAGGTTAAAAATAAAAATAGAAAAGAAGGAACCCTATTATTGTGACGCAACCTTGGGGAACACTTGGGGGTAAATTGCTCAGAAAATATGCTATTTGGAGAACGTTCACAAATGGCTCCTCATAGCTTTCTGAATCTGCGCTACCATTACAACCCAGATGCTACTGAATGGATCTTAATGATAGGATGCTTCCTTCTGCCATCCTCTTCTCCTTTCATCGTTGATTTATATCAATTGCCCTCAAATACATTGTGGTCTGTGGGCAGCGGATAAAACAGTAATGCAGTCACATGCTGGCTGCTTAATGGTACAATTGCTTGAAAGTTTAAGACCCATAATAGCTGCAGGTCAGGTTCAGAAGTTTATGGACAATGCCAGACATTTGAAGACTGAATCAGAGCTTGCGTGCTGCCAAGATCATGCCATGTTTTTCAAACCTCATTTTGGAGCAGAAGCTGCTGGAAACCTCCCATTCATTCAAGCAAAATCATAGAGAACTAAGCCCATGAATGATATTTTCTAAATGAACAGATAACTTCATGAGTAGTTAGATGACTGCTTTTACTTTTAGTGTGGTTACCAGAGACAAACTGTCTTACAAAATTGATGTCCTTTGTTAGCTATATTCTCATGAGCTGATGTTCAGAAGTCTTATTAAGTAAGAGGTGTTTTGTGGGGCATTGTTGTTTGGGACCTGGGGTTACAGTGTGATTGACTATGCTGTTGTGTGAGAATTTTCTAGCAAGAAAAGCAGCACCAGAACCACTTCCTTACTTTCATGCTTGCATTCTATCTGACTAATTCACATGACCCCTGCCACAAGCATCCATCAAACACCTCAGCCCAGCCTGGAGCTGATAATATATTCCGAAATGGCCACACAGTGAATGCCTTGACTTTTCCTTTCCTTTCTTTCTTTATGTTTTGAGGCTGTGTGATTTCTCTGCCTTCTTCTTTTCAAAGGGCTTGCAGCACTGGGTCCAGCATCACCAAAAGATGCTTTGCAGATGAAAGAAAGTTGCCTGAGACACCAGAAGGACCCAAGGCTTTAACTGGGCTCTTGTTCATGCTTTCTGCCTTTCATGCTCCACAGTCAGGTCTTAAAAGTCTTCTATAATGAAAGGGAGACATGAACACGTTATCTTCATGACTGATACATTCCCTAACTCCTTTACTTCATTATTCAATGAAACCAATTGAATTACAGCCCTGTGGTGCCAACGTAGGAAGGACCTATGTGGCAGATCTGAGATGAACCATACAAACTTCTCCTTTGCTTTTACTGATGTTTTGAATAAGATAGATAGATAGATAGATAGATAGATAGATAGATAGATAGATAGGTAGATAGATAGTATGAGAATGAGTGTTTGCCTGCATTTATGTGCACCACATGCATGCAATGCCTGCCCACAGAAGCTAAAAGAGGGTGTCAGATTCCCTGGAATAAGGTTATAGGTGATTGTGAGTCACTGTGTTCATGCTTAGAACCCAACCTGAACCTTTTGCAAAAACAATCAGTGCTCTTAGTTGTGGATCCAGCTCCTCAGCCCTTCCCTTTACTTTTTATTGCTTCTTAACTGTGTATACGAAGCCCACAGATGTTCGTCTCTTACATAAAACAATCTGGTGTTTGCTTAGTCCAGATGCATATTCTTGCTCTGCTTTGAGTCATCTGTAAGGTTCCTATAATATGAAAACTGGGATTGCCATGTATGTCTTAAATGGTATTGTTCAGAGATGGATGATAAGACAAACTATATCTTGTGCATGTTTCCTTGAATAGTTTTCATCTTGTTTTGGTTGACTCCATGGTTGTAGAATCAACAGATAAAGCAAGCTGACTCTATGAGGGGAGCCTGCTGCTCTTGGTGAGCTCCAGGCACACCCAGAGATGTCACAGATAAAAGGTGAGGTGAAGTGGCTGCACCGAGCATTGGTCAGGTCTGAGGATGCCTGCTGCAGGAGTGACCTTCAAGACAGATAACAAAAGGCAGGGGTGTCAGAGGAGGCATAAGGGAGAAATTGAGGCTTGAGGTCAGTCTTGAAGGAGGCCGGCTCTGCAGATAGAACCTCTGGGATACCCACATCACAGCTGCAGATGTGCACAGTGGTACGTAGGGCAGAACCAACACATCTGCAGACCCACATGGTAGGTGGAAAAGTGAATGGAAATAAGCCTGAAGATTCAGCAAAGAACCTCCATTGGAAAGATATGAAAGGCCCCAGTGTGGACATTCTCCATCGGATCAGAAGACATTGGGTGTTAAAGTGGCAGCTTCACAGGTGTGATCGGTTAGAGATTTGAAGATTCCCAGACAAAATAGTGCTGAGTTAGTGTCTTATAAAAATAGAATTGAAATAAAGGAATGAATGACCTGGTAACACAAAGGGATCATCAATGGGACTTTAAGGGGACACTGTGATCATATGACATTATTCATGCTAGGAAACGCCCAAGGCAAACGCTACTGATAAGGACACCGAGCACAGAATGAGACTACTCCAAACAGCCTGCACATACAAGCACACTAAAAAACACTAAAGGGTTGAGATTGTGGTGAGATTTTACATCATTGATAAAGAACAAAATCCAGTGAGGACATATAGCTTATGCCATTTAAACTCTGAGATGACTGTGGATGCCATATTTTTCCAGAGAGGGACACAAAAACATTGTCTGTCTATAGTCTTGACTTAACTTTCCCTCCCCTATCGGCCCCATACTTGAACATGCACTTTCTCATGAGGGAAGACAAGAAAGGAATGGCAGGGACTTACTGGTAGTGCCAATATGCTGTACATATTGATTCTTTAGTTTGCAAAGTTATGTCTGGCTAGGTCATCAGGAGCTCATGCTCTTTCGGGGGGTTAGCTTGTCAAAAGAAAGCCTTGCCCTTTCCCTACATAAATGGAGATGGTTTGTTTCCAAAATTGGTTAGTAAAGCCCTAACTTTCAAAACAGCAAAGCTAAACGTGGGCTGTGGAGATGTTAACAATTGGGATTTGCAGGAGGAGGAAGTGTGAACCAGAACGGCAAAAGCGTGGGGACCAAGTTATTATCTGTGATCAAGCTGTAGGTCAGAAAAGATTTGCCCAATTCTTACCAATTGCCTAGAGACTTCTCAGAGAAGCAATTAAGCCAAAATAGTCTTGGGCCAATGTAATCATAAAAACAATTTCCGTGATTAAAAAAAAATGTCATGGAGATTTTTATTTGACATTTTAGGTGATGTGTGTTGTCATTTTGAGGCATTTGAAAATAAGCTCCCTGAAAGCCTGTTTATCATCTGCCAAACACCTAAGCCATTTGTTATAAAGATAGAACAGAGCAGGCAGCTTACAGAGTGAACTCCAGTCAGACCTTAGCTTGCCAGTGTAGAGGAAGAAAAGTGACTTCTGCGTACCCGTTCTACGCTCATACCTGAGGCTACTAAAACAAGGACAAGAACAGATTAACAACAAAACAAACAAACTTCTTTAATATAGTTTCTATCACATGAGTGCCTCCGTAAGGTGAGTGCTCTATCTATGTAGCACCAGGACTTGTGTATCTCTCAGCTAGGTTTGGTAAAGAAGAAATACCAGTAGAGAAAGGGCAAGAGTCTACAGCCATGTGTAGGTCATACACTGCAAGGTCTGTCTGTGGATTCTCCTGGGCATCTCTGTGTCTTTGCTTCTCTTTCTGTCTCTTTTGTTTTTCAATTTCCAATATGCCTTTTTTTTAAAATTTTGCCTATATGTATATATGTGTACCACATATGCCTAGTGCCCACAGAGGCCAGAAGAAAGTGTCAGGCCTTCTGGAAGTAGAGTTACAGATGGTTGTGAGCTGCCAGGTAGGTTCTGGGAATTGAACCCTGGTCCTCAGCAAGAGCAGTACTCCTAACTTCTGAGCCATATCTCCAACCCCCAATGTGCCATATTAGGAAGTAACCTGTACAAAAGCCCATCACCAAGGAATGGGTAGGTCCTCTTATTCTGTTATGAATTAATCCACAGGTAGGCCCAAGGAGATCATTTCATATGACAAAGATTGAAAATGTTATTCTCTATAGTCAGTTTTAGAGTCTCCAGGGCCTACTAGGTAAACAATATACTCAAAAGAATCCACTGGAATCTAAACAAACAAACAAACAAACAAACAAAAATGGGAAATATTAAAATATATCTTTCTAAAACATTTCCAGAATTGAGGTATCTGTTTTAAAACCCACAAAACACAGTAGCACATGATGTCTTACTTGGGTTTCAATGCTTAAAGACCATCTGCTCTCAACTCAGTCGGAGTGTTCCCTGAGTGTACATTGCCCCAGTATTGTGAGGGATCCCATGACTTCCTAGCCCAGGTGGAGGTAATGCATGCTGTACCTGTGGCCCAAACACACATTTAGCAAACACCAAGAGTTACTGTCTCTGTACAAAGCAAGCTCTGAGGAGTGTTCAGAAGCAGTAGAGTTGGGACTACCAAGACACTGGCTGCAGTGGAGAGCAAAGCCAGAGGCCAGAGACTTGACCACAGAAGATGGACTGAAGAGCCAAGAGCAGATGGGACTCGTGTCTGTGGCACCAGAGTGTCCCTTTTGTGGGAAGATGTGTTTCAAAGTCCCAATAGACAAGGATATGCAGGGTGCTGGTGACCCTTCCATATTCACAGGATGGCAAAGTTATTTTATCTCATAATAATTGCATGCTTTACCTTCCTGCCTGAGGCTGAAGTTTTCCAGTGAACTTTTAGTAAAGAATCCGTGGGTTCTGAGTCCGTGGATTCAACCTACCAGGATGAAAAATGAAAGCTACTATATCTGTACTGATCTTATACAGACACTTACCATTCTCCAAACGAGGACTCGCACAGCATTTATAGCATATGACGTTCCAATCCATAATGTGGAGATGGTGTAAAGGACACAGAGGATCTATGTAGATTATCTTCAAATAATGTATGATGTTGCATATAAAGAACTTGAGCATCATCTGTGAACATTGTTGGAATTAGAGATTCTAGAACCAATGTCAGGGATCACGATGCTTTAAAATGTGTTGCTAAGCTTAAACTCCTTTCCTACCCAGAAATGGTCCTGGCCTTGATTTATTAACAGAGCAGCTGAGCTTTGGAGAAACCTTGGGCTGCCTTACAAGCTGTGCAGCCTTTATAGTTCTTTAGGGCAGGATGTGGATTGCTTCAGACTATAAATTGTGAGGGTTGTAGATCACTCCTGCTCCAAGACACAGCCATCGAATAAAAGCCATATAAAGACTGCTTACATACATTGGTTGCTCTCAATATGTGTTACCCAATGTTAAGGAAGATTGTACAGTAGATAAGCTTAGGACAGTGAGCCCATTTCTACAGAGGGAAGTGTGGTTGGGAGCCAGGGCCCAGGAGTGTGAATGTGTGGTCTATATTATAATTTTCACAGCCATGCTGCCTTCAGAAATTATTTTATTTTATAGACATTTATGAAAAAGTGTCATTAAGACTTCCTACCCCTAGAGTCATGCTTTCTTAAAGAAAGTTACATCAACTCCTGGTTTACCTTTTATTTATTTATTTATTTTTAGCCTGGAGCAGGAAAAATGAAAGCCATTGTATTGGATTTTATTTTCAGTAGACCATTCCATGAAGTATGTTTATAGACTGCATTAATACTCATTTAGTAAATTGAGAAGACCTAGGGGATGCACTGCGTTTCAGATTGATTGGGTTTTATTTTTTGTATTTTTATTTGCTTCTTTTTTACATGACTGTACAAAGTAATAGGTTTCATCATGGTACTTTCATATACGATATGCTTTTGTTAGTGCCCCTCTGCCCTCTCTCCCCATTTCCCTCTCTTTGCTGCCTTCCACACATTTAACCCTTCCCTTTCCAATTTCATAGCATGTGTGTTCTAGTCTCCTGACCTACAACCAAAATCACATCTACAAGTATAAATGTTTGGGTAGGTCTGTGTGTTTTTATGTGTGTGTGTGTGTGTGTGCTTCTGTGTGTGTGTCTGCGTGTCTGTCTGAGTCTCTGTGTATGTATCTGAGTTTCTCTGTGTGTACTTGTGTGTGTCTTTACATGTGTGTGTCTGTATATGTGTGTTGTTGTGTGTATGTGTCTGTCTCTGTGTGTCTATGTCTATGCATATGTCTGTGTGCCTGTGTGTGTTTCTGTCTGTCTCTCTCTCTCTCTGTATTTGTGTCTGTGTGTCTGTGTCTGTATATGTGTGTCTATGTGTCTGTCTCCATGTATGTCTGTGTCTCTTTGTGTGTGTTGTGTGTGTGTTGTGTACGACATATGAGAGAGAACTTAGTGCATTATGATTAAATAACTCTTAGGTTTTTAAGATACTATAGGGTTTTTTTTTTTTTTCCTAAAATACATTGTTTTAAAAAACCACCTTTGCATACGGAGTCATGGTTTTAAATCTTTGTACCTATTACAAAATGGAGCTCACTTGCTTTTGGGGTTATGCATGTATGGTCACAGAGCTTGCAGGGTGTCGATGGGACGGGCTTGTCAACTCTGGGAGGAACACTCTGCAGGGGGTGAGGCACAGAAGGATTGTGCTGTGAATTCTGGGCTCCGTGACCCCCTCAATCTCAGTGGAGGTTGAAATTTTTCCAAGTCCTCCTTTGTTGAGAATTTGTGTGTCAGAGACTGCCTGCAGGTGTGCGCCCACCCACTTGTCTTTTCTGAGGGGTGTTTAAATCCTGGGTCAACCTCCTTGTGGCCCCGGGCTGAGCTGATCCCGTGAGTGCTCCCATGGCTGCTCTGATTCACTGATTCAGGTCTCCTGAAATGCTCCGGGTTACTGCCATTTCCTCTTAGCAAATGAATAATGAATGAAGTGTGCGTGGAAGCTAATGGCTCGAGATAAAATCAGAAGCTCCTTTGCAACACGGGTATAACGTTCCTTCGCCATCTCCATGGAAACGGCTGTTTATCAAGGCCCACTAACATTTCAGAAGACTGTGAGGCCCAATCAGTTTTCAAAACTTCAGGTCAGCTGTTGAAAACAGATTTAAGGAGCACAGATTGAGACAGACTGAACACGGGGAGCACCATCTGCATGCAGTGTTGTGTGAGGCCATCCTTCAGAATGAAGACAAAAAGCTCATAAATGGTACCGTCAATACTCAGCTGTAAGACTCACATTGAAAACTGAATTAATATCCTGCTCACCGCCATGGCCCCAAACTGTGACTGAGTGAGCTGCAGTGTGAAGAATACAGTTTACATATTTTCCAGGTGGCTTCCCTGGGGTGCCAGAAGGAAGGTTGGCACTGATGCTAAGGAGAGTTGAAAGCAGCTGGCTGCACAGTGCTGGTACAAAATGGGCACTCCAGCCCCATGCAAGCATCAGTGACACAGCATGGCCAACAGCCTGGGCATGTGGTCACCCTGTGGGTGCCGATGTCAACATAATACACTAGCCAGAAGGAGGGATGGTGATGGGGAGAATCGTGAGAGCCAGCTGTTTAGCCCCAAGAGGGACCATTTCCAGCACAGCATGCTAGAGGCTGTACTGGGACTGGAGGATCCTATGGATGGGACATCCCTTGTGTTATTGAAGTAAATGTGGGCAGAAACATGGAAACCTGACAGTAAAACTCTAGAACCATGTAGACCTCAGGAATATACTAGCAAAATAATAGTGTAAACAGCAGACCCCTTTTTGAATTGTATGTGCATCAAGTGTTTTTCCTTCATGCATGTTTGTGTCCCGTGTGCAACGCCTGGTGCCCTTGGAGACCAGATCCCTGGTACTAGAGTTACGAGGTTGTAAGCTGCATTGTGGCTATGTAGAACCAAACCTATGTCTCCTGGAAGAGCAGCCAGTGGTCTCAACCACTGAGTCCCATCTCCAGCCCCAGCTTCAGAGTTTTAATGTTGTTCAATTAGAAGGGAGGAAAAGGTGAGCCAGAAGTCAGCTCTGCAGAGCTGAGCCTGTGCTGTAGTTTGGGTAACTCTATCCACAGGGTGACCACAGGCCCAGGCTGATGACCCTGCTGTGTCACTGATGCTTGTGTGGGGCTGGAGTGCCCATTTTGTACCAAAACTCATGGCTAGATCTCATTGTCACTCCAGTGTTGCTAGGGAATGGGATCTTCATGAGATGAGCTTTTTGGGACTCCGTTGTGCTTAACGAGTTAATGTTACGGTAGGCATGGCTGTTACCCAGAGACAGGAGAGCTTGTTCTAAAAGCAGACCCTTCTTGCTCACTCTCCCCCTTGCTTCTGCTTCCTCCATGGAATGACACAGCAAGAAAGCCTTTGCTGGATGTTCAGTTGGACTTCCCAGGACCATGTGCCAGATAAACTTCTATTGTCTATGCATAGCCAGTTGCAGGGATTGTGCAGCAGAAAAAGGAGGCAGGTGGATCCCATTGTTGTCTTGCCTCGAAAAGGGCATGTGCTGTGTTCTCTCTCAGCCCCCTTCATCTGTGGGGCCAGGCAGCAACACCCTCAGGGGCATTTTGAATTTGAAGTGAGAAAATATATGTAGAAAGAAAGAACATGGTTTTACTATCTCTATGTCTCTTGAAGTGGCTAGACTGAGCAGTGTTACAGAATTCCCTGGGCACAGCAAGGGACAGTAGTAGCCCTTTGGCTTTGGCCAGGTGATGGCTCAGCAGGCAGACTCTGATCTCTTGGGGATCCCTGAGACTATATGGGGATCTTGACCCCATTGGAGGCCCAGGGAATAGGGAAGTCTACATCATCTGTGATCGTGAGACAGGCAATTTGTTATCTGTATAGGATGTCATCACTTCTGTGACGTCACCACCATCAGCATGTAAGTCTGAGCCAGTGGTCTCTGGCTCTGTCTAACGCACTCCTCAGCCCTTTCTCTACTCAATTAATGAGAACACTGGAAGAGAAGATATCTTAATGTTTTTCTACACAACCTATTTTTAGGAAAATGGAGTGTTTATAAGAACATTACTTAACCTTCCCTAGTGCTGACAAGGATGCCCCTTTAACACCGTTGTCCACATCGCTTGAGGCAGCAGGTTTGCCTTTCTCCAGTCTTGCTCCTTTTGTAGATGTGGTCTGCCCTCCATGAATCATCTTCTATGAAGAACACCCCTCTCCTGCACTTGATCTGCTAGCTCTGAGCCTTAAACCCCTAGGGGATGCACTCAGCTGGAAAATGTAGCCCTATGCTTAGGAAAGCATCTTAGGCCTGTCAGGATCGACAGTCCTCCCACACCAGCCTCCACCCCCAATGTCTTCTCTGTGAAATGCAGAAAGCTGACAGTGACCAGCACGCACAGCCAGTGACAGTCAGACCACACAAACTTCCATGTGTGCATGAAAGAGGCCCCACCACCCTCTTCTCATTTCATGGCCTTCTAAGGAGCTCTTAGAATCTTTTCTAGCTCGATAGATGGTCATTGTGTAAAGTTTTGTTTTTGTTTTTAATGGTTGTTGGTTTTGCTCTGTTTTTGTTTTGGTTTTAAACAGGGTCTTATCTAGCCAGGCTGGCCTCAGACTGGCTATACCTACCTTGAATACCTTGTAAAGCTAGGCAAATCATGAATTCCTGCTTGCCATTTTTTCCACTCTCTCCCACCAAGTGCTGGGATTACAAGCATAAACCACCATGCCTGCTTTATTTGGTACTAGGGATCCACTCCAAACTTGTGCATGCCAGGGTCAACATTTGAGCCACATCCCAGTTCTGAGTATAAGCTTTCTAAGGAAGGGCAATCCTGCTGTACTATTGTGGGTTGCTTGCTAAACTACTTCTTCCTTGGAATACATTTAAATTTTTCTCTCTTTTTTTTTGAGATTGTGAGATAATTACGGAATTTCTCCCCATTCCTCTTTATGAACTCAAAACCCGCCCATGTACCCTTCCTTGCTCCCCTTCAAATTCATACCATTTTTACTAGTTGTTATTACATGCATATGTCTGCATATATGTATATATATATATTCCTAAATATAAAAAACCTTCACTGTCTGTAATATATATATATTATATATATATATATATATATATAATATGAATGTATATATATATATATGAATGTGTATATATATATATATATATTCATATATTCATTCCTAAATATAACCTGCACTGTCTGTACAACATTAATTATTTTGAGGCAGGTATTTCTTGTAGAGTGAACCCCTTAAGCATCTGCTAGTTAGCACTGTGTGCCTGCCAGGGAGTGGTGGGAGGAGGATAGAGACCTCAGAGACTCCAGGGCCCCTCACAGCTGGTATCTCTCTGAAACACAAAGCCTTCCCTGAGGGCCAAAGTCCTCCCTTGCAGTGACGTGAAAAAGGACCTGATGGCAGGTTACCACTGACTGGGGAGGGGGGGAGCTGTCAGTTACCTTTGAGTAACAAAAGTTCTACAGCCTCCTTCACTCATCCCCATCTGGGCTTCCTCGCCATTGATGCCCCAACCCTATTTGTCACTTCACTGCTTGCTCTCCGGTTCACACTTACAGTGCTTTATTTCTCCTTAGTTTGTTTTGCACAAAGCACAGGAATCAGTGTCAGCTTTTCTGAGGGCCTTGCCCATGTCACACCTGCTATTGTTGGTCCTCCTAACCTGTGAGTCCCAGCGGAGCGCTAATCCCCTTAGCCAGGACACTGTTTCCAGGGAGAAACTGCTATCTGGTTTTGCACACCTCTAAGAAGGGCAGCAGTGGATCGAGATGATAGGAAAGAGAAACCACTGTCAGCCTGGCGCTGCATATGCACAAAGATGTGCATGCAGGTCTCCCTAATTGCTGTTTTTATTTGCAGAGTTTCTATTTTAAGCACACACACTCACATGTGGATTGACAGGTACCAGCCAGTAATGGCTGTGTCTGTCTGTAGTGCCTGTGAATGCTTGTTTCCATGGTGACAAGAGGCACTGCAGAGAGAGGATTATGGTGCTTCTGGGACCAGGGTGCTGCCACAGGAGGCCTTCTGGTGTGTGTGTGTGTGTGTGTGTGTGTCAGGGTGGCTTGCAGCTGTAAAAATCAAAGGGGGCAGGAAGTCGGGGAGGTAGGAGAGGAAGGCAAAGCTTAAATGTTAGAGAAGTCTGGGGAGGGAGGAATGAGGAGAGGTGAGAACTGGATCAGGGGAATTCTAGAAAATGGAAGAAAAGAACTATGAATAGAAACAAGAAAAGACAAACACAACAAAAGCCTCTCCTCTCTACCGAACATCCCCCCTGGACTTGAAAGGCTTATGGTGGCAGAATACAGATGATAAAGAAAGTGGATTTAGAAAGCAGAGGTGGTTGTACTTCCTAATTTTCTGGAGTTCTAGGGTTAATAGTGTGCCGCCCCCTCCCCCTCAGCATGGTGGCTGGCGAAGAGACAAACTGTCTCCCATCCGCCGCCTCTCGCCTCTCGATACTTAGGTCCTAGGTCATGTGAAGCTGTTAATTATCTCCGGGCTCTGTTCAACTCTATCCCAGGATGAAGACCACCCAGTGCTGTCTCACAACCATGTCATGTGGTCTGAGGGGATGACTAAACGATGGCCCAGTTTTGGCTGCCAATATCTTTCAGAGGCCGTGAGAGGATGCCGACCTGGTGCAGTCTACGCTATTCTTTGTCACACTCCTTAATGGCTAAAGATGTTTCTGAGCTAAAAGTCAGGCACCACTCCGAGGGTCGTGGACAAAGGGAACCTCCCAAGATTGCTCTGTAGTCACTCGTTACAAATGGTGGTAGCTCCCTGGTTCCAGCCTGGCACTAGTGACACCCCGCCATGGATATGCAGTTTTCACACCAAGTAGCGTGTCCTAATAGTGGTAATTGGTGACTGGTATCTGCCCATTTTATAAACTCAAGGCCCAAGGATGTCCGACAGTGTGCCCTCAGTAGAGGAGGTTAAGTAAACCAGATGGCTATAGCCAGTGCTGTCTTTTACAGTCCCTAGATTCTTCTTGAATGCAAACCCTTCATCTGAACTCTGCTCATAAAGGACTATGAAATGATCACAAGGGGCAGCCTGTGTTTGGCTGCAGAACTCTAGTTTCTGGATATCTAACTCCGTCTTCTGGCAGCCATGGGCACTGCAGACTTGTGGTACACTTAGATACATACAGGCAGGCAAGCATATGCATAAAATAAAAATATACAAATATTTACTAATAAAAGATAAACAGACACTTTCTTGAGGCAGCGAACCTATTCTGCATTGCACTCTAATAGTGGATGCATGTCCTACCCTTATTCAGAGCCACAGAATATACAATACTAAAAGTGAACCCAGTAGAGGTCCCGGATCATGTGACAGTGAGTGGTTGTGATGTGTCTATGTGGGTTCTTCATGTGTAACAGACATACAGCTCTGCTGGGGTTGTTGACAGGAGGCGAGGCTGCATATGTGTGGCAAGGCTGAACTGCAACTTCTGCTCACGTTTGCTGCAAACCTAAAGCTGTCCTAAACAATGAAAGCTTACCAATAACAATAAGTTGATAAAAATGGAATTTCATCACAGGTTACAAATGAATGAACTGTGAGGGGATTATGAGAGGACAGGACCGATCCTGTCTGATTTTGTTGAGATGCTTGGAGCATTAGAAGTCATAGAGAGAACGTAGCCCTTGTCTTCCAAGGTCAGAGGAGGAAAAGGATGAGGCAGTTGAAAGCTAGTTTCAGTTTCAAAAGATGAAGAATTCAAGAGTAGCGTTGGTTAGTCTCCTAAAAAAGTTAGTAATAAAAATATTCATGATGGTAACTTTTTATGTGCTGACTCTTTTACCACACTATAAAAGTAAACGGTTTTTCCAACTGACCGCAGACTAGGAGATTCCATTATGTCTCTGATGGCAGACTTTAGGTTGGAACATTCTTTACTTGAGGTTAAAAAGGGGCCAGTGTGCTGGGATCCAGCAGGCTCGATGCCACTGCTGTGCAGAGAATCCTTCATATGCACTGCAAGAGGGACACAGCGGCCTGCATGTGGTCCCCTCTGCAGAGACAAAGATGACTTTGAGCACTTACCACAGGGGAACACACTGTAAAAGCCTGCTGCGCTCCAGCTTCCCAGACTTGAATGAGGTAAATGACCAGGACTGGCCTGCGGCCACGGGATTTGTTCCCCATGAATCAACACCACTTGACGGTGGAGCCGACTCAGCATCTTTTTCAAAGAAAGAAGTATCCAGTTCGTTCCCTTTGGGCTGAGGTTGCTGTGAGTCAGTTCTTTGGCACTGGAGTTGGAAAGCAGGGAGCGGCAGGGCCTCAGAAGAGGCAGGTCAGCACAGATCTGAGGACCGTGCCTTATCGATGCTCTTTGCCTCTCAACCTTTCTGCATGTTTGTTTTCTGCCTATCCTGGTCCTGACCCCCTGAACGGGATGGGCTGACTGACATCTCTGTATCAGGGCTCCATCATCCATCACTTTATGGTTGGTTGGGAAGCCATTTGGCACCGCTTTGCAGCCATTGGCCCACTGCCTCTGCTATGGTCTGACATTTCGAGCCCCCTTTACCAGGCTTCATTGCTAAGCAGAGCCCTGAGCGAGATTGGGGACAAGTTGGCTAGTGACTAAACTCCGGAGGACTCACATTCCTTGTCTTTAAAACAACACATATGGCTTTCACTTAAAAAGAGTTTTCTGAGGACCAGAGGACCAGAGGACCAGAGGAGGCAGTGTATGGGTGGGGCTTCGCAGTCCCCAGACTCCGCACATGCAGAGTTCTTTCTCAGGTTAGATTTTAAGTTGTTAAGACTTAAGCTTATTTCATAATGCTTTGGAATACAGCCACGCGATTCTGCTAACCAGTGTCATCTTGCAGTATTTCTTTATGAAATGAAGCTTATAAAAAAAGGGGGGGGGGGGGATGTAGAATTCAGCGTAATTGCTGCAAGTCAAGCTTGACTTTTCTGGAGCTCTTCTGCCACCCTGTGGGCAATTGTGGTATTACATGTTGTTTCTTCAAACATTTACATTTTCTATTTTGCTATTAAAATGGAAAAACATTCTACTATGTACCTTTTCCACTTAGTTATAATCTAATACTAAGGATTAGTAATGAAAATTAGTGCATAATAAAATCATCACACATTGTTTTAGCTAGGGTCTCCATTGCTGTGAACAGACACCATGGGCAAGGCAACTCTTATAAGGACAACATTTAATTGGGGCTGGCTTACAGATTCACATGTTCATTTCATTATCATCAAGGCAGGAGCATGGCAGAGTCCAGAGAGGCATGGTGCAGGAGGAGCTGACAGTTCTACATCTTGTTCCAAAGGGAACTCGGAAAGACTGGCTTCCAGGCAGCTAGGAGAGGGGTCTCAAAGCACACTCCTACAATGACACACTTCCTCCAACAAAGCTACACCTACTTCAACAAGGCCACACCTCCTAATAGTTCCACTCCCTCCTTGGGTCAAGCATATTCAAACCACCACAAACATGGGCTTACTGATTAGTTGCACACCACCCCCCCAAAAAAAATCAGTTCTTCAGAATGTGGTTTTAACAAACATTATTAATATCATGTAGATTCACTGACATGCTTGGAATTAATGCCAATTTATAATAAAGCAGTAGTAATGAGCTGCTAAGACCTCCTCTTGGGGATAAATGGCCATCCTGGTTCCTGTAATCTACATATCTGAACATGGTTTTGTGCTTGAGGTGTCCTTTGATGCAGTCTGCTGAAGAACAGGGCCATCCTCCCATCAAGCACTGCCTCTTCCCACCTCGAATCTGCTCATGCGAAAGAATCAAATGTCTTCCTGCCACCGAAACACCTTTGGGGTGTTATCTAGAGTTGGATCTCTTTCTTGAGAATGGCAATGTATCTCTGGGCTTATTGATCACAATCTTAACCTCTGAGGACTCACAGCTGATAATGCTGATCTGGAATATTCTAGACCCAGTCATTCGTTGTCCTTGACAATCATTGTAAGGATACCCAGTGGGGTCAGACTAGTCAGAGCATATGTTGGCAGAACCGCTCAGAGGAGGCTGAGGATGAAAGGCGGTTGGATCTACCTTATTTGGGGCAAGCGCCAGGCGGTTGGCCTGCCTGTCCCTCTTACCACTCCTATTAAAGAGGCTCAGCTATGAATACTGTGACTTAATCATGGTGCCAACCATATCTGGATCTGCGTATACGCTCCCTGGGGAGTGTCACCCACCGCATTTGTGAAGTTCATGGCTCTGTGCTGTTTCTGAAGGCCTACCGAGGAATAGCTGACACAATTTGAACGCATGCATACCCAAAGTACAGCATGTTATTGTGACCATTTTATAATATCTGGTGAGGGTTGTTGAATATTTCCAGTTTATTTCTCTAGATCATTAAGTCCAGACTCCATGAAGCTTAAACCTCCATGTTGCTTCTGAAGCTTTGATACACAGGGTTTCTACTGCTGAGCATCTCAGTCCTGCCCAGCTGAGTTGCCTGCAAGCGTTACTAGTGCTGTGTCCAGCCATGCCTCGCTTCCTACCTCAGAGCAGTTGAAGGAATGAGAGGGCCTTTCTCATGGTTACTCACAGAGCACTGGTGTTGCAGGAGACGCCATCTTGTTGAGACAGTGATCTCTCAGGCTTCCGGTCTCCATACTTGTGAGAAGGTGAGTGTCAGCTGGTTACCACCCACACTTCTCATCTCCAATACCACTACCGATCCCTTGTCTATTAATTCTTCATTTGTACACAGATTAGTAAATTTTATTGAACACCATCTATCAGTGTTTAGTTCTCTCTCTTCCCCTCCTCACACATGTATCCTCACACAGCTAAGCACTTAGTAGGCCATCAATATCACATGTCGAATTGATTGATTTGGCTAATTGAGAAACTACAAGAGGAAAGAATTTGCCGGAAGTGTTTGGAGACTAGGTGAGGAGATGAGGAGAATGTGGCCAGGCAAGAGGTCTCATCGGACATGTGAGCATCCGTTTGAGGTGTGCCTATGAGAGCCGCAGGGACAGCAAAATGGGTGGAGACACTGTGGAGTGAAAGAGGTGGACCTCAGAGTCAGTGGTCACCACTCCACAGCAGAGGATTTTAAGTCTTCGGTTGGAAATGGAGACGCCTGGGGCATGCAGGAGTGGAGGCTAGGAAGAGCTGGAGCAGACAGACGTCAGCTTTTCTATGCAAGACTGTCACTACTGGGCAGCAGGGCTGTTTGTCACATGATTCTTATCTTTGTGCCAAGTGGACCTGAGGACCAGGAGTGAAATTTCCCCAGGGTTATCTAGGCAGCCTTTGGGTCCTAGGTGTTGCCTTCATCCTGGCTCCTTGATCAGATACCTTCTCCTCTTCCAGAGCTGCCCTGAGCATCATAGGATGGATACGTTTTCCTCAGGAAACTTCTTTTTAATCCTCCTTTCTCATTTCTATTGAACTCATCCATCCTTTTGTGCCCTAATGGCAATCACAAGAAGGGTGTTGGGTTAACAGACGGGCAGTCGGTTGGACAGCTCTGCTTGGTGGTCTGACCTATGACCTCTGACTCACTTCCTTCAAGTTGAATCTGACGTAATCATGGAATCTGCTCTTACTTAACACATGTGCTGTCTGCCTGTGTCCAGCTTGTCTTTCTGACTATGAAGCCATTTTTCTTCAGTGCTGCTTCCCTGCCCTTAGCTGGTCCCAGGCTGCCCGAGTTCCTCCTCTCCTACTATCCAATGTGTAGACCTACTATGTGACTAACATCAAGGACCCTGCACTGGGACTGTGCCTTCTGCTTCCCCACACCACCAACTCTCCTTAAGCTTGGATTTCAGAAAAGTTAGGGAACGTCATGAAAATCCCAGCAGTATGTTAGATTAATAGTGTTAATCAAAATACAATAAAACTCTTAAAAATACGTGTGAAATTAACTTTTATTCTTTTGGGTAAAATATTCAAAATCTGATTGGTTAGGGAAATCTTATCATTCACAAAAATAGCATCAAAGCAAGAGAATGGTCTCCAGCGTGGGAGAATATATGCTTGTAATCTGCTGGTATGCACCAGAATGACCACTGTCTGGGGTAAATCTAGGATTGTCCTGGGAAAGTGGGGCAGCCTAGAAATCAAACAAAAAAACGTTTGAAAAATCATAGTTGTTAAAGGAAAGTGAAAGGTAACTAGAGACAAAACTTGAGCCTTAGTCACAACAAAATGTTAAAAGGCTCTCTTTGCTCCAGGAGCTGGGCAGCTCATCAACAACAGAGGTGTGAAGTCCATGCCAGGTCAAGATGATGGCAGACTCCCTGTCCAGTGTGGACACTGCTTCCTGTCTGGTGCAGGGCATGGCACCTTCATGGTGCACCCTCACATACCAGAAAAGGCTTCTGTCTGGGGCTTCCTTCACAAGGGCACCAGTCCATTCATGAAAAGCCTATCTATAATCTCCTTCCCAGGAGCCTTACTCTTACTTCTATTACACTAGGGTGGGTGAGGACCCAAACTATGCATTTAGGAGCTTGGGGGAGGGGCACATTACACATTAAGGTCATGGTAGACAGTTAGTTTTGCTTCTTTGACACCCAAGTGTGTGTTGGGAAGGATATTGCTCTACCTACAGTAGGGAGGGCTCCCAAGGAGGAAATGCAAGGCAGATGGGAGTGTGTAGGCCTCCATACTGACCATGATGGCTGAAATCATGCATTCATGTTATTTGCATGTAATTTGCATGTTATGTCTTCTTTTATAAGATGTTTGCTTCTGGAATTCTTTTAGTTTCATTGCTACTGCATTTTTTCTGCCTCACAACTCCAAATTGTAAATTCTCAGTACCTGGCATATTCCAGCACAGTCCTTTTCAATGCATTTAATTCTGTGGTTTTTAGACACCCACTCATCTTCTAAATTTAATTCATCTCAGCAGAGAAGCTAAGTTATAATAATTCTTGATTATCCTCAATTATTATAATTTAATGTAAAATGATCTTACTGCATCTTAAAGAATTTTTATCAGGAAAAAGATGATATTTCCAACATTTAACAGTAAAATTTCACCAGTATTTCTGGTGCTAGAGGTATCCTTCCATAGATGACCATGTCTTTCTAAATTATTATAATAGTGACAAGAGGCTAGCTATTTCACAGTCCTAGAAACACCTAGGATGTTATGTTCATGTTATTAATTAGGGCTTGCCTAAAATTTGTTGGAAAGCATTGGATCTCACAGCATGAATGAAATTCTTGGCAATCTCAGTCTTCAAAGTCCAGGGACATGGCTAAGTTGAGCTGCGGATAGTCTCCTTCCCTCCCAGAATGTTCAAGAAGAGCAGCAACATCATATCACATAGCATTCATTATCTTCTCCTGTGTCCCCATGGCATTCACCCAGAAGCTCCACAGCAATGTAACAAAGCTTCCCCTTCCATCAGCCAGTGTCTGTGTGTTGGAAGCTAATAAGAAACACTTGCCTCCTAGTCTGCCCTTTGCACGTTTCCTTTGTAAACTGTGAAAGGAGAGCATTCCCCACTCAAGACAATCCTCTCATCAGAGGAGATGGAATTGCAGATCAGACATTCTGAAAATGCCGCACTGGTCCCAAAAAACCCAAATCTGGAGAATAGAGTTTATTAATTCCCACACTTCAGGGTCCTATTTATACCAAGCTTATTGTGTGTGTGTGTGCTGACTGTGTACATGTGTGTGTGTGCACGTGTGTATGTATGTGTAGTTTACGTGCATCACATAGATGCAGGAGTTGAAGAGGCCAGAAGAGGTATCAGATCATCTGTCATTGCAGAGAGTTGTGAGCAACTTGATATGGGTGCTGGATCCAACCAGGTCCTCTGCAAGAGCAATAAGTGCTCTTAACTACTGAGCCATTTCTCCATCCCCAAGGAGTTGTCTCATAAAGGCTTGTTTTCTTAATTCACTATTCTGCTTATGTAATGGGAAACTTCTAAGAATAAACAATGCAGAGGAGATAAAGGGGAAAAAGAGAACAAACAACCCTTACCTAGTGGAAGTGTGGTTTATGTGACACACACACACACAGCAGATGCAAGCCATGCCCGCCTTCCCCTCAGGACCGCAGAGCACAGACAGTGTTTTAGCAGAATGTTCTGGATTTTAGGGAGTGTCTCTATAATTCTCTGGAACCCAAAACCAATAGAAAAGTGAGGCCACTTCCAGCTGATATTACAAAATCATCTAGATTTCAGGTGATCAACTCTACAGGCTCGGATTCTTTCCTCCTACCATTTAGTCAAAGTGAGTTAAGTGTCTTTTGAAAGAAGCTTGTTTTTCCATATTTTGTATGCATGAGACACACACACACACACACACACACACACACACACACACCTCTGTTGGTTTGCCTAAAAACTACTGCAGCAAAGTACTATAGGTGAAGCAGATTAAACGATGGGAATTTATTGCACCATTTCTGAAAGCCAGGCCTCTAAGATCAAGGTTTAGCAGGAGTTGGTTCCTCTTGGAGGTGAAAGGCACGTTCCTGTCCCTGGTGCCGGCACTTGCTAGCAGCTGCTGGTGTTGATTGGCCTTCACCCATGTCTTCATTCTATGTTCCTATCCACGTCTGACTTTCTTCACCTTGTATGGCCTCCAGTCATACTGGATTAGGGGTCCACCCAACTCCCGAATTACCCAATGTTTACTTATATCAGCAGTGAACCGCTTTTCCAAATATGGCCTGATTTTTCTTAATTGAACCTCAAGAAAAGAAAACCTGTTCACCAAGATGTTCCCAACCACGAGACAAGTATTTTGTTACTTGTCAAAGTTCACGTAAAGCCATTTACTGGCTTCAAACATTTTAACAACATTTCATGTGTTTGTACCCTGAAGGGGATTTTGACAAGGGCAGAGTATGGCAGAGAAAAGCAGGTGGCTCTGTTACTTCAGAAATTCAGTTGTGCATGATTTTACATAATTGTATTTATAGACATAGCTGTTGTGCATGAGCATCTTAACCTAGCAGGATTGACTAAGACAGCATTAGGATCCGGACGTAAAATCTGTGAATGACACATGGATCCATTGACAAACAGCAGAGACCTCATTTCCAGTTCCATGTTGAATGGGTACGGCTTTCTCACGGTTTCAAAGCTTCAAATTGCTGCTCATCATGTCGCTTCATGCCTTCAAGGAAGTTATGATTGGCATGACAAATGTTTTAGCCTAGAGGGTCTGTTCAGTTGCCTGCTTGTCAGACCTTGAAAAGAATATGATTTTTAGGATTGTACGGTGAGAGCTTTTATCAGTGTACTTGCTGCTCTGTGTTCTTTGTGTGCAAAGGGAAGAGAGATTATACGCAGGGGAGAGATGCTATATTTCATGCCATGCTGATTGCACTTCCTGTTCCTTGCAGTTGTCTGCAGTCTGGCAGCTGTAAGAACTATTTTCACTGTAAAAAACAATACAGTAGAAAGATGGATGCTGCAGGTTCACTCTGCCTTCTCGTCTCTTTTGACTTTCTAAGGATGAACGTGAAGGTCTGGGATTCACCAGCAGTAATTAAAGGACTGGTGTTTGACTCTGTCTGCATATCTGCATAATGTCTGTTACATACCTGTGAATTATCTGATCAAATTCTGAATTCTTTGTATCACCCTAGTAGGGCAGTTGTGATGGTTTGAATAGGAATGCTCTTCCTCTCAAAGACTCATGTGTTTGGATGTTTGGCCCGTAGGGAGTGGCACTATTAGGAGGTGTGGCCTTGTTGGAGTAGGTGTGGCCTAGTTGGAGGAAGTATGTCACTGTGGGGGCAGGCTTTGAGGTCTCCTATGCTCTAACGTTGTGGCACACAGTCTCCTTCTGCTCCTGCAGAGCCAGGTATAGAACTCTTAGCTGCCCCCTCCAGCACCATGTCTGCCTGCATGCCAGCATGTTTCCCATCATGATGATAATGGACTAACCTTCAGAAACTGTAAGGGAGCCCCAATTAAATGTTTTCCTTTATAAGAGTTGCCATGGTTATGGTGTTCTTCATAGCAATAGAAACCCAACTAAGACAGTGGTACTAGGTTGTCTATATGCATCCTGTAAAGAAATGGGGGTTTCTTAGTACTGAATAGATGGCCCACTGTACCTGTTAATGGAGTTGATCCAAGTCCTAGGTCAATACACTGTTGATCACAAATCAGAATGTTCACATAGATAAACAGACATGGCTTATCCAGATTGAACACAGTTTTCTGTGAGGTGGTTGTTCCTTGTAAAAACAGCCTGGGACTCTGGGGACACACACAGCCTAGCATGACATTGATAGAGGCCATCAGTGATACCGGTAGGACACTTATGTAGGAGAGAATAACCATTTCAGCTTATTACTGACATTCGAGATAACCAATAAATAAAAACCAAACCGTTAGAAACTGTCTGTACAGGTGGTTTAAGTCCTCTCACTTTGATGTCTAAGGCCCAAAGGCTACTTTTCAAGCCACTGTGTTTTTCAATAGCTCACTTTTTCTCAGCTGGAGATCATGTTTTTAATGGCTTTCGGTAGGCCTGCAGTGTTTTCCACAGTTGAGCAGAGAAAATGGCCATGAGGGAAATTACTGCAGGTGGCTTTGTATGGTTTAAAGACAGACTTTTTACTACAAAGACGAAGATGAGAGCTTTGAAACTATGGCCCATTGCTGTAGCCAGAGTATATTGGGACTCTGAGCTTTTATGGTGAAGGCTAACTATGTTCCATCTTTATTGCGAGGTAATGCTTATGTTGAAATTTTGTGCAGGCGAAAGGGATAATGACAAAATCTAGACTTTAAGAAGAAAGACACAGAAGACAGTTGTAGTTGACAAATTCCACCAATCATAAGCTTTTGAGGCTTACTATACCACAACATATGTACATATACATACCACATACCATGTACACATTTGTTACACACGTATGTACACATACACACCAGGACCTCAACATAAGCTTTTGTGGCTATACATACCACATATATATACATAACATACCAACACATATGTACACATACACACCAGGACTCAACATAAGCTTTTTGGTTATACATCACACACATATGTACACATACATATACACACATGAAACTTGACATTGTTTTTTTTAATAGGCTTGAATTTATCCTATTCTTCCTTTGGGAATTACAACAGGGAGAGAAAGCCAGACCATCTATCTCCAGGCATCTGATCAGCATTAGTGCATAGTGAAACAACCAATGACAATTGAGAATAGAATTCCAATCCCCAATATTGTTCTGTGTGTTCTGTGAGTCCTCTCTAGGTCATAGATGTGTTTTATTTTGAGTGTGAAATGATGTGCATAAAACTACATTTAAAAAAATCAGGTTTCACCCCAGTGAGACAGTTCAGTAAAGTGCCTGCCTTCAAGCCTGAAGACCTGAATTTGATCTAGGGACCCACATGGTAGAGGGAGACAGCAGATTCCTGCAAGTTGCCCTCTGACCATCATGAACACATCATAAACATGGACATGCATGTGCATGTATACACATACGTGAACACACACACATACAGAGAGAGGGGGAGGAAGGAGGGGTAGGGAGGAGGGAGGGAGGGAGGAGAGAAAGGCATAGCCAATACAAATGAGAGATTTTCAAGAAAAAACCTGCTTTTGCTTTTCTTTAGAAAATAATCAATCTGGGCTAGTTTGTTGCATGACAAGTCTTGCACCACCTTACTTAGATGGGAAGAGTGCGACAGTTTAGTGCAGCCCTCATCAATTTTCTATCTGTGTTTACGGCCATTGATGGGCTTATTTGCTGTTTTTATTATGCCTGGCCCTCTCTACTGGGTATTTCACCTGCAGGCTTCTGTAGGCAGGAAGCTTCCCCCTTCAGTTCACACACTGTGAGGACATGGCAGCCAGCTCTGAGGTTTAGAGCAGACTCTCATATACACAACACAGGGTAAGACAAAAGAAATAATGATAAATTCACCCTTGTGTTTATGAATGTGTATGTAAGTGTGCATTCATGTGGCAGCCAGAGGACAATACCAGCTATTGTTCCTCAGGGTTGACCACCTTGTTTCTACCATGGGTCTTCACTGCCTAGAATTCACCTATTACACTAACTAGGCTGGTGGCCCAGTGGGTCCTAGGTTCCATCTGTCTTTATTCCCCCAGCACCGGGATTACAAGTACATGCCACCATGCCCAGCTTTTTACATGAGTCTAGGGATGCGACACAGGTCGTCATGCACGTGCAGCTCAGTTACTGACTGAGCCTTCTCTTCATATCTATAATGTTTGAATGTCATTGAGAAAGGATAGCTCCAAGCCTGGGTTCATAACTACATGCTAGATCAGAAATTACTATAAAGTCACAATGTCTTTAAGCCAACCCGTCATTCCAAGATATTCATGCTATTTAACAATCTTATTGTTGGCATCTTTTTCTCACTTTTCATCAGCTCTGCTTAGATGCAAACACAATCATGCAAAATAACACTATTACTCAAACAGTTCCAGAGAGTGTTTCCATTTGTAGTTTTAAAAGCTGATTGGCTCTCAATATCTTTTAGTAGAATAATTATTTTCAATAGTATTTTCAGAGTCATATATATGTATATATGTATGTATATAAGTATATGCACATTTGTGTATACTGTATATACATTAGCATATCCACATGTGTATATGATATATCCACTACATAAGAGCATGGGTTAGAAATATATAATTTATTTCTAATATAATTGTAGCTTCGTTTTGCACTGATTCCTACTGGAATGATTATTACCAATTAGAAATAATAAGTGCCCAGCAAGCAGAATGCTAGCTGACTGCCACATAGAATATACAAGAGACAAAAGACTGTGATCTCAGAGCACTGAACAAACACAATACTACACTTCAAAAATTTATGAGGTGGCTCACTGTAAGCAATGATAGCAATCGTAGTAATGATGGTGGGAGGGAGGTAGTGACCGATGGTGGCAGTCGGGGATGATAGCAGACGTGGTGGCAATCATACCAGAGGAAGGGGTCATGGCATGTTGTGGGTGATAGGAGAGGCGGTGGTGGTAGGGATGATGGGGGAGACTATGTAGTGTAGTGGTGATATTAGCCAAGACTATGATGGCAGGGAGTGGCGGTGATGACAGCTATAATGTGGCAGTGATAGTGGTGGGGGCGGTGTCTATGATGGTGTTTGTTAGCAGTGGGTGTGAGTGTGGGGGTGATGGTGGTAGCTATGACAGTGGGGACAATGACGGCAGTGGTGATGGTTGTTTTGATGATGGTGGTGGCGGCTTTGATAGAGACAGTAGTTCTAGTGATGACTGTGCTGGTGATGGTGGTGATGCCTAGGAGAGCAGTGAAGAGGAAATGGTGGTGATGACGGAGATGGTGGTGATGGTGTGGTGGTGGTGGTGGTGGTGGTGGTGGTGGTGGTGATGGTGGTGGTGGTGGTGTGGTGGTGATGGTGTGATGGTGATGGTGATGGTGATGGTGGTGGTGTTAACCATCTTTCTGGAAATATCAGCTTCATGGAATAATTGTCACTTGGAACTTATCACTTGAGAAAACTAATTTGAATTGTATAAAAATATATTTTTTAGTGTCAAGCTATATATGCAGATAAGAAAGTTGGAAATACATATAGACATATTTAAAGCAACCAGCTCCATGCTTTAATGTCAAGCAACATTTATAAATATCTCCGGCAGGAACACAAATCTGTGGTTTGGAGGATATTATTATATGAGACTCATGACAATAAACTAGTGCACAAACACATAAAAGAAAAAGTGATTATGTTTTATCTTTTATATATAGAGAGAGACAGAGACAGACAGAGAGAGAGAGAGAGAGAGAGAGAGAGAGAGAGAGAGAGAGAGAGAGAGAGAGAGATCAATACTTTTGGTTATGATTTTCTTGCAAATCTTTATAAGAACATTTGCTGTTGGGCTTGGTGGCATAAATAGCCTATATTATCAGCTATACAGGAGGCTATACACAGGAGGCTCATGAGTTTAAGGCCTTCCTTGGCTACAGAGTGAGATCATTGCCAACCAGGACTACTTAGTGAAATGGTGTCTCAAGATAAAAGAAAAAGTATTAAAAGAGGTCTTGGAAGGCATCCCTGTGGAGAACACTTGCCTAGCATGCCCAAGGCCCTAGAGGGAAGAGAAGAAAGAGTTAAAATGGAGGCAGTGGTGAGGGAAAGTGACCAACACAGGGTGATGTGGTCACTGCAAACCTGGCACTTGAAGCTGAGGTGGACAGAGTAGGATCATAAATTTCAGGCCATCCTGGGCAGTATTCTGGACAAGATCTTTTGTCAGCAATTAAAGCAGAAAGACAGAACACATTTTTTTTTAATTTAACTCTGATAACTCTACCTTTGGACATTGCCACACACAGATTCTGTGGTTGGGATTTGTTCCCAGGGTCTGACACCTGACCTTTGTGTCTTTACTAGCATGACAAGACCTCCAGTGAACAGGTTATAATAGCTAACTGGTGATTCCTTTTCTGGGCTGTCTGTCCATTTGGCTCTGAGCTCCTGTGAGTAATGGAAGCTTCCAGCTCCTTATGACCTTGTTCAGGTTATTTCAGAACATCAATTCTTTGTCCTCACCTTGCCTTTTACAGGTGACAGCCTCACACCCACAGGATCATAAAACAAGCATTTATAAAAGAATAAACGTTTGAAAATCTCTTCTAAGGTGGAGCTATTTTTGAACTACAGATCAAACACCACTTGGATGAAATCCAGGCCAGAAAAAAATTTTTGCATATGGGTTTGCATGACTCTAAAGAGACAGCTGTCTCATTTGAAGTCAGACCACTATCTCAGCTACCTGTGCTCATGAATCATTTGAGAGATGTTCTCAGTATGAGATTATAGATTTAATTCCTTCATAGCCCTGACTGAATAATCTGAATTTAATCAGATTGTTCAAATATCTGATTGAACAATCCCTGAGTGTGGCTACCATTTTTGAATACCAGCCCTACATAACTGTTAGGAGTTTGCTCTTGAATTCAGATCAAAGATTGATTATACTTGCTCCAAAATGATTGCTGTGAAATAGTTTCTACCTTCCTGGTTGTCTTGGCTAGGGTTTTCATTGCTGTGAAGAGACACCATGACCAAGGCCACTCTTATAAAGACAAACATTTAATTGGGGCTGGCTTATATTTCCACAGGCCCATTATCATCATGGTAGGAAGCATGGCCTCATGCAGGCAGACTTGATGCTAGAGGACCTGAGAGTTCTACATCTTGATCCAAAGGCAGCCAGGAAGAGACTACTCTTTCATACTGGATGGAGCTTGAGCACTTGGAGACCTCAAAGACAGTCTACACAGTGACACACTTCCTCCAACAAAGCCATGCCTCCTAATAGTGCCACTTCCCATGGGCCAAGTATATCCAAACCACCACGCTGGTTTATGAGTTAATTCCTCCATGAAATCATGTCTAATGGTATAGTATAAGCGACTCTAACAATGTGGCAGACAGCACTAAAGGAGTAAGAGAAACCAAACATGGAACCATCTTTGAGAAGAGGCAAAGACTGGAAGGTTTTGAAGAGAACCCTAGTTCTCACTCCTCTCATGCCTAGCTATTCTAGGGCAGATGATGCTCTTCTTTTCTTAAACAATAGATCTAAATAACCCAGAATGATGCCCAATATAGATACCTATCCATTGTCCCATACTGATGCCAGCACCATGAAGAGTAAATATGGTCATACTTTGGGTTCTCTGAAAGCCATTCAATGAGATAAAACCATGCACTGTCTCATCACACCCCCCAAGAATATGACAGGTAGTTCTATTTAAATACAAGAAAACAGGCAGGCATAATGCCTCATCTGGTAAAAGCTCCTGCCAGAACTGTGAGTTCTATCCCTGGATCCCATAGTGAAAGGGGAGACCAGTTCCCAAAAGTCATCCTGTGAAACCTGTGGATGCACACAAAGACACACATACACAATAAAAATATTAAATTTAATTTAATACATGAGGAAAGTAGGGTCTGAAGGCATTGAATAGCCTCCCAGGATCAAGCCTATAGGAGCATCAAAGCCCATGCTTGTTGCTGGACGTCACTTTGCATGGTGCTTTAGCTTAGGGAACTTATAAACTGGAATTCTGACCTCCCCCGTCCCAACTGAGGTCATGGTCGTAGAATGAAAGACCTTTGTGGGTGCTCACGATTGGGTTAGAATCCTTAAACAGGGTCCTAGAGGAGCGTGAAGACCTTCCATCCAGGCGAGGCTAATGTGAGAAGTACAGTCTATGGGTCTCATCAGACCCTGAGTTAGCTTGGTCTTAAGCTTCAAATTCCAAGCTACCTTGTCAATGATACCTGGTTACAGTAACCTACATGGACCAAGAAAGACACATGAAAAGGAGAAATGTCAGTGTGGGTTCCCATTGAATCATGAAGGGATAGCCACATTAAAACTTGAAAATATTTTAAGCCCTAATACTGTGTACATAGTATACTAAGAGACCCACATCGAAGCTTAGACTGGCACATCCTGTGTGCTCAGAACACTTACACTGGCCTATCTTTGAGAAAAGTCGTTCAACAAACACAAGCCTATGGTATCGTAAAGTGTTCAGCACCCATGTAACTTAATGAATACTCTTATTAAAGGTTAAAATCAGCAGTCCGACGGTCTCCACCATCATCTTACATGCAGTCAGTGTATGCTAAGGTCATCTCTACGTGGATAATAATGGCTTCACGCTACTGTAAAGTCAGAAAATTAAGATAGTAAATCAAATAATTGTAAGTGCCACCTCGGTTATTTAAAAATAAAAAAGAGAAAGAATAAAGGACCAGTCATTTGCAGGGCTTGTCTTTGGTCGAAGTCTGTAAAAGGCTGATTTTTGCATTAAGGCTGTGTGGCTTGGAAGGCTGGATTTGACCAGTTCTACCTGGTGTCTGCAGAAAGGAGAGCTACTGAGTACACACTCGGTGAATGAGTGAAGAGACAGTCATTTCTACAATCTTTTTTTTTCTCCTCTATTGAAATTGCTGCTGTGTGAGAAAAGAAAGATGCAGGGGAGATGGCCAACTGGGTAAGAACAATTGCTTTAACGCATGAGGACTTGGGCTAGGAACCTCAGCCGTCATGCGAAAGGCCAGGCAGGGCCCCACGCATGCCTGGAACCCTCCTGCTACAGTGGGTAAGACAGAACTGCACAGGCTCCCTGGCTGCCACCTAAGTTTAGTGAGAGACCGTATCAGATGAGCAAGGCAGAGAGCGTAGAGCATGGAATCCCTTCTTTAACCTCTGCACTTACACACATAAACACATATGCAATCAAATATAACACACACCACATGCACACACTCACACACCTCACAAACACACACACCACATACCACACATATACACACCACACACACCACACACACTCACCTCACACAAACACACACACACCACACACACCACACCACACACACCATAAACACAACACACACACACACACACCACATACAACACCACATATACACATCACACACACACACACACACACACACACACAACACACAACACACAACCACACACACACCACACACACACCACACACACACCACATACACATACACACATATACACACACAAACACATCATACACACATACACACCACACAACACATACACACACACACCACACACACACCACACTATACACTACATACCACATCACACACATACAACACACACACACACACACACACAATACATACCACACACACAACATCACACACAACACCATACACCATACCACACCACAAACACCACACACACAGAACCACTCTCCATCTTATTTTATGGAGTCACTGATTCAGCTGGACAGATTGGCCAATGAGCTTCAAAGATCTGCCTCTGCCTTCCCAGCTGGGATGATCTATGCTGATCTTACTATACACAAGTCCTAAGGATTTCTTCATGGCCTCCTGTTTGTACAGCAAGCATTCTACCAACTGTGCCATCTCCCCAGCCAGGAAGGAAACATTTTAATTATTTTTTAAGTTGAAAGATTTGTTAGGAAGAATTATTATAAAATGTATTGCCATTTGCACAAGGTTATCATCAAAGAAATGAGGAGAAAATTAAAAACAGACGATGATGTATTTTTTTTTTTACAAAACAACACTTTATAAAGTTTTGTGTGAGTACATAATTGAGACACTTTATTCGAATTATAGATAATTAAAAATTTAAATTGTACACATTTCATATCTGAATTTATAAAGAGTAATTTCATAATAGCTGATTTACAACACCATAGTGTATAAGAACACTGTGTGTAACACAGAGTAGAAGCCAAGTGTGGAATTAACGAGAGCGATACCCTCTCTCTGTTTGTTTGGAGACTGAGGGGCCTGTGTATGTTACGTTTTAGTTGACAGCTGTTTGTAATGGTCACATAATGAATTATGAATCCCTCTTGATGCACCCTCTTAAGTCACAAACAGAGAACATTTTTTAACTTTACAAAAAAGTATTTCTCTTCCCTAAGTAGAAGTTCATGTGACCAGCCGGGTCTGGAGAGATGGCTCAGCAGTTAACAGTGCCTGCAGAGGACTAGAGTTCATTCGCAGAACCCACGTCAGGCAACTCAGAACCGCCTCAAACTCCAGCGCCACAAACACATATACACATCAATAAAATGAAAATAGATCTTAAAACATGAGCAACAAAACTTTTACATCTATTGTTCAGGAAAAGTAAAAAATTACCCATAAATATTTGAAAAGAAAATTAAAGGATTATACCATAATCAATGAGTTCAATAAATGGACGGAATTTCTTGGCTTTTATTTTTATAATGTTTTATGTTTATTTTTTACAAAGATCTCTTACCATTTGAAGGGTCCTCCTCGGCTTCCAGTGACGTCTGAGAGCTTTCCTCCATTTGGTGTGTAGAGGGCGCTCTTGTAAAGAAAATATTCTCGCTTAAGGCCCCTGATAAGAATCTAGGCCAGCTTCCTGCTGTCTTTGTTGCCATGGAGACCACACTCCAGTGAGGGGCAATGGATTCCGTGGTCCCGATTTAGAAATGTGTAACCAGCAGATGCCTTTACTGCCTTTGTTTCAGTCTTTGCCCTTGCACAGCGACTCAGGCCGGAAGCAGAGCCGAGGAAGTCCATGTTTGTCTGCATGGTTTTGTTTCCTCTGTACACATCTGTCTCCTGAGGCGAATGCGCTGGCATGATGAGGCAATGGAGAAGGCGTGAATTCATAGCTAGAAAAAGAAATGCGCTCTCCTCCAGCCAAAGAGATAATTCAAATTATTTAAAGAAAACAAAAAAGCAATGTTCTTAATTAGACGCTTGCTTATATTGTTAATGTATTTTATATGTGATAACTACTTACAGTAACTGTTTTATCAACTGAAATGTCTGAGACATACATGCAGGGTACGGGTTTCTGTGGATTTCAAAGGATTTATTTTGCTGTAGATTGGCAGTTAAGAGCCTGTATTTGTATTCTAGCTGACCTGGATTCAAATTTCTACGTCTTCTATTCCTAGGCTGTCTTCTTTATCTAAAATTGGAGTTCATAACACCAGAGTGTAATTTAGTGTTCTCATCACTGTGACTAACATATAATCAACCTCTATAGAGAAAACGTTGATTTGGGTTCGCAGTTTGGGGGGATTCAGCACATAGGTGATGGCTTTGGGGTCTTTGATGAAGCTGAGATACCAGTCAAGGTGGGATGGGGAAAGCGAAGCTGTGACAAGGAACCCAAAGAGAAGATGGGAGGAGCAAGGGTGCACTGTGCCCTGAGTGACCTGCCACCAGGTGGGGTGTCTACTAGCATCTGTACTAACTCCCAGTAGCACCATGCTGGGAGGCAGTGCTGGCCAGTTGGTTGTGTGTTTTTTTTTTTTTTTTTTTTGTCAATTTGGCACAAGCTATAGTCATCGGAGAAGAGGAAACCTCAAATAAGAAAGGCTTCCATAAGACCTGCAGGCAAACCTGTAGGGAATTTTCTTATTTGGTGATTGATGTGAGAAGGCACGTCCACTGTAATGGTGCTACCCCTGGGCTGGTGTCCTGAGTTTTATAAGAAAGCGGGCTGAGCAAACCATGGGGAGCAAGCCAGTTAGCAACAGCCTCCATGGCCTCTGCATTAGCTCCTGCTCTGTTCGAGTGCCTGCCTTCATTCCTTTTGATGACGAATTGTCATACAGAACTGTGAGTGAAATACCACCAGTTGCTTTGGGTCCTGGTGTTTCATCGCAGCAATAGAAACCCTAACTAGGACAGATGGGAGTTCAGTTCAAACTATAGCAGCCAGATATCTAGCACTGGCCAGTCTGGCTCCTTCACTGTGAAAAGATTGAATGTGGAGCTGGTGAGCGCTTGCCTACATACAGAGGACAGCATACCAGCACACAGCACCAGCCCAAATGGAAGCAAGGACAGTGGCTCTTGATGCTACAGCAACCACACACACACACACACACACACACACACACACACACACTTAATTATCAGGCACAACGTATTAAAAGCAAGCAGAAGCTGATAAGACAATTTAATTAATGCCTCCAAGTTTCTTATAACAAATGAGCTTAGAACTTTGATTTGCTTTCTGTTGCTATGGCGAAACACTGGCCAAACCAATTTGGAGAAGAAAGGACTTATTTAATCTTACACAGATCTTACTGAGGGAAGCTGAAGGTAGAACTGAAGCAGAGACTATGGAGGAATTCTGTTCACTGGCTTGGCCTCATAGCTACTCGGCCAGCTCTCTAATACACCAGAGGCCAGCTGGGGCAATGACTACAGAATGCTGAACCCTCCCACGTTAATTATTCATCAAGAAAGTGCAGCATCGAAAGTGCAGCATACTACCCATCAGACAGGCCATGGAGGTGTCTCCTCACTTGAAGTTCGTCTTCCCAGATGACCGTAGCTGTGCCAATAACAAAAACTAGGCAGGAAATCATCTATCATAACCCCTGGTCACTAGCTCTCATCAGCATACTCAATGGTTGTTTTGTTTTTTTTTTCTTTTAGCACATTTAGCAATCATAAGCACCTGTGCATTTTGAGGTCCCCTGTAGCATGAACATGTTCTTTACCTGTAAATGTAACTTATTTTGGAGCTGGTAGCCAAGATGAGTTTTGAGTACATTAAGTTTTCAAATGATTAGCACTTGAATAGGTATAAGATCGAGTATTATGCAAAACTTGTTTTATATTTCTCTACTTTCTATAATCCTTGATGCCAGAATCTTCAGAAATACCTCAAGGAAAATTCCATACTGCATTTTCCAAGAGAAAAATGGGATATAAACTACCCGTTACTCTTTTACATTTCAGTGGCCTCTCAATCAGTGATGGAGTAAAAGAGTGGATAACTGAAACCTTCCAATTTTGCCCCAATCACCTTTCATCTAAATCTCCTTTGCCCTCCACCCTTTTGTCAGAGCTTCTCACAAGGAATGGCATTGTTTTTAAATTTCATCTACAGAGCTTACTCCATTTTCTAGTGGGATGTTGTAAGCAAGAAAGAGGCAAAATAAATGCACAGCAGAAAGCCCTGGAGTGTCAGACAGTTCAGCACTTCCACTGCCTCCATCCACCAAAGCTTGAGTGGTAAATGAGTACATGTTACTTGACATTGGAATGACTCTTTCCCATGTCTTTTCTGCTGTGTGATGACAAGGCAATTTCTTTAGCAACCACTGTGTTCTTTTCATATTCTTGGAATCCTAGTGTTGGAAGGAACATCAAAAGTTCATCACGTTTCATCTCTCACTTGCCAACAGGATTGTGCTTAAACTGTCCAAGATGGATCATTTGTTGTCTTCTGTATTCCTTGAGCTGAAAGCTTGGAGAACAGTCATCATAGAATGGTGAATCCCATTGGCTGCAACCTACTTATAACACGATGTGGTCTTGCTAGTTATCTACCCACTTAACAAGAACATGCATACATGGTTGAATGTGGTTGAGTAGTCACCCGATACCCTGTAATAAAATGGTTAGAGTTGTAGAAAGGAAGACATATCTCCTTTAGAAAACATTTTTGATCTATATGAAATTTTGTGTATATATGTATGAGTATCTTTTGTACATACACAGATACATGTACAGAGAGTAACCCTGGGTACCATTTCTCCTTGGACATCCTCTATCTTGTTTCCAAGCTTATCAATTAGGCTCTACATATCTGTGCTCACCCAACATTGGGATTATAAGTGTTCTACTGTAACTGTCCTTTAAACTTGTGTTCTTGTGCTTGTGTGTCAAGAACTTTATACACTGAACTATATTTTCTTAACCCTCAACCAGATATTTGAAAAAAAAAAAAAAAGGCATAGTATTGGTGCATGGTAGGCCCATCATAACAGTTTCAGCAAATAAACTAGTACTTAAATTTTGCTAAAGAAACATGACCACCTGGGGAGTGAGTGGGTAGTAGTCCTTCTCTGTGCATCCCTCGAATTCTACATTTTAGTTGGTTCTTTTACTTTGAGACTGCATCTCACTGTGCAGCCCAGGCTGGTCTCAAACTCAAAATCTCCTTGCCATAGCCTCTCAAGCACTGTAACTGTAGGTGTGTGCCAAGATCTTGTGTCTGTCCATACTAGTTCCAAAAGGAGTATGCTAAGGAACATTGTACATACGCTGCCATGGAAGAAATGGTTCTAGATTTGGGCTCAGGAATGTTGGTTTTCCCTCTTGTCTCTTTGGGCTTGGGTACACTTCAACACTTAAAAGTATTGGATTTCAGAACAAGGCTTTGAATCTGCATAAACTGTATAAACTCCACATGGCACTGGGACATAGGACGGTACAGTTGCACAGGCTCAATCCACCACCCTCTCTTTAAGGGAATACATTCTTGTCTTTGGGGACTAGTGTTCTGTTTTGCCTGAGCAAGAGCCCATGTTTTACTCATTTTTGTATGTTTGTGCCATGAGCTATTTTACATCTACCATGCATTCATTTTTTTAAGTATGTTTAAAAAGGGGGTATGCCTTGTAAATGGTTGGATAGATGGTACCAATACCCTAGAGAAATCAGAGATGTCAAGGCAAGTGAGGTCAGCTTTGGAATGAGAGAGAAAGAAGAGATGATGTAGAGGACAAGTTCTGCCATCCATGCTCTCAAGATTTAAATGGCAGGGGGCAAAAAAAAAACCCTTACAGGCATGGATACATCTGGTTCATATTTAATGTTGATCATCAAACCCTTAGAGAAATTTCCCCTAAAAAATTACTGCCAAGCCATTATATAGAAATGAGACATGTTGAGAGACCCTGGTACCTACATGCATTGCTCCTGGGTCAGTAAAGAACGCTATAGTCACCCAACTCACAGCCTATGTGATAAACATAGTAATGCTACCAGAGACTGACAAAGACACAAAACCCCAGAGGCACCCATAGCCTAACTGCAGATGAGAGAGATGCTAACAATGACCATGGGACATCAGCATCTCAGTCCCCACACCTGGAGGAAAATGCCATTCAGAAGGCTACTTTATACAGCTCTGCCCTGTTGAGTTTTGTTGTCAACCTAGATATGTGTAGTAAGAGAGATCCTCAGTTGAAGAATCGCCTCCATCAGCTTGGCCTGTGGGCTTGATAATGAGGCATTTTCTTGATTGATAATGGATATAGTCAGACATAGCCCACTGTGGGGAGTGCTGTCCTTAGGTGGACCTGGGCTCTATAGCTATCATGAGCCTGGGAGCAAGCATGTAAGCAGTATTCTTCCACAGTCTCTGTTTCAGTTCCTGCCTCCAAGCTGCTGCTTTGCCTCCTCTAGATGATGAACCACAACTTGCAAGCCCAATAAAGCCTGTTTCCTCCAAGTTGCTTCTGAGCAATGTTTTACAGCTACAGAGAAGCAAACTAAATTCTCATGATTCTCCCCCATGGTGAAAGGAAATTGGGAATGGATAGAATTCAGTAGCATTCCATCATTAGCATAACCCATGCTATGAGCAAACCATTGTAGGAGCATCTTTAAGCTTGAAAATGAGTCATGCTGACCACAGTTCACTGCAAAGTGGCATTTACCTTAATTCTCATTTGGCAATACAACTGTGTCAAGTCCTTGTGTCTGTGTTTGAGACAGAATGTCACTGTGGTATTCAGACTGGCCTAGAAGTCAAACTGGTGGTCTTCTACACTCTGTCTCTCCGTGCTTAGAAGACACGTGAAACCATGTCTAGTTTAAAATTTTCCTTCACCCGACAATGTGAAGGTGGGGGGAACGAATGTCATGATGGTCCCAGGCTATGATCTCAGCACTGGGAAGGCTGAGGCAGGAGGATGGACGGTTCAAGGCTAGGTTGAGCTATGTAGTGAAACTCTGGGTCAAACAAACTAAGAGGTAGACATATAACTCGGTGGCTGAGTGTCGGTCTAATGTGTACAAAGCCTTGCTCTTGATCCCAGTACTGAGGGGGTGGGATGATGAGAGCTTTAGCATTTGATGCTGCATGAGAGAAGGACATAGAGTTTCTCTAGTGTTCATATCCAAACCTCACCTAAAACTTCTTCCCCAACTCTTCCTCTTATAAGGGTTTCAGTTTATTTTAACTAGAGATGGAATGGGCCTACGAGTTATTATAATATACTATTTTTCTCAGTGGTTGTTGTAAACACCTAACGCTGTCGATTACCAACCAAAGCATGTTGGCAGTTAAAACCGTGCACAGGCTCTCCTTGCTTTTGAAACTTACATTCAGAAGCTGGGGGTCTCCGGGGTCCAAGTAGCCGAATCCCCAGTGTTATGGAAACAAAGAGCTCTTACCTCATAGCCTGTTGATGTTTCCAGTCATAAATGTGACAGTTACCCACCCAGTCGCCTTCTCTGCCTTCCTGCAGACCTGAGACTAACTCGTTCCTTACTGATAACAGATGCACAGCCAAGCCTTTGAAATCCCCCTGTTGATTCCATTAGAGGAAAATGGCTTTATGCAGAGGTCTGTGTGGGAGAGGGGGAGGTGGTGTTGTGATCGCTGTTGTGTGGACCCCTGGTTGAGTACTATGCTTTTCTCTTGTAGGTGATGTGCCTTCAGGACTTTTTGGTGACGATGACATTTTTATTGCATGTGGACCAGAGAAGTTCCGTTACCAGGATGATTTCTTGCTAGATGAAAGTGGTAAGAAAAAAAAAAAAAAGTTCAAAACCAGGGGAAATTTGAGGCAGCTTTTCAAATGAACTGCACCAGGCCAAGATTATGTCAACTCCAAAGCCACCAAATCAGTTTCAGATCCTCTACTGCCTTGTCTCTCCTGTATCTTGAATTTCTTTGATTTTTTTTAAATATAGAAAACAGATGAAATGATAATTGAAAAGGTTAATCCATTTGGAAGAATATATCCTAACGGTTAATTTATAGCCATTTAATAACTAAATTGATGCTTTACAGAGAGCCATGGTGTGGATCTCTACACTTTTAATTACGTATTTTCCTAAAAAAAATTTATAGGGGAAGGCTTTGTAATCTTAAAATTACTGGGTATGTTTCTATACTCAGCTTTTATGTGGCTTCCTCTAATTCCTGAGAAAATGGTTTGGTATCCTTTCTCCCTGGAGTACGGTGGAATTTATGTGTCATAAAAATCTGTGAAGTGTCCTTCCATTAATGAACTAAATGTGACCCTTGGTGATTGATAAGGAAGAGGGTTGATAAAGAGGGGTTAGTACTTATAAATGGGCAGATTAATGTAAAAGTCTATGATTTTTCAGAATATTTATTTTGGGGTTACTGGGAATCATTTCAGAGTTTATAGGATCCCAGATAAAACAATTGTTAAGGGCATCCTGCCTTGATAATTGTTCTTTTAATCCAATTAGAGGACTGTTGCATCCTTACTGACACTTCAAATCCCATCTTTTGAAGTAATGAGTGGATTTGTTGTTGCTACATTGACAAACTAGGTTGACTTCCTGAAGTGCTTTAGACAATGGCAGGTGTTGCCCTGTCCTGGTCTCCCCGGAAGCCTCAGTTTCATAGTCAAATTGTGATAATGTAATGATGGACCACATAGAGACATTGCTTCAATGATCACAGACACAATGGAGTCCCATGCCAGGACAGTACTCAGGCACAGCCTAGCCACAGCATAGCAAACAACTCTATCTTATTAACTAGATTTATGATGCTCCTACCACAGAGCTCACCTAAGCATACCCTTCACAAAACATATCCTCACCATTAAGCAGCACAGGATACATATATGTGCATATCCATGTATAAAAGCAATGGTATGCACTTAAACATTTACTAATTCATGACATAGGGAATTTGGACAACAATAATGCCCTCCCTCACAAAAACTTATCGAACTCAATGGAAGTATATAGAGATGACATGAAGGTGTCACGTGACAAGATTTATTTTGGCACAAGGTCCTAACTGGAGGAGTACTTTGGCATCTCTTTCCCTCCAGATAAGTTTTCTCCAAATATATTCCATCTTCATAACTGATATACATGTCCTCTTGGGACAAGGATTTATATAATGTATCACTCACAAGACATGCTCAGGGAAGAGAGATCCCACCCCACCCCCCTTTTTTTAAAGAATAAAGCGGCTTTGCCATTTCGTGGAACAAGCAAATGTTTCCAGTCAGAACTCAGAGCTGACAGCACAGGTTTTGAGAAAAATAAATGGCCTTGACTTTCAATTTACAGAAAATAGCTGCTTTTGATAGAATGGTCTGGGGAAACAGATGTGCTCTGAAATGAGGCCCACTTGCTGCTCTGATATGGAGAACAGCCTGTCGGTTTGAACTGGAGTGCAGCTTACCTTCGCGGTTGCAGGGCCTCCATTCCTTTTATCTGGCTGTCAGGCTGACTTCAGCCCACTTCTCTCGCCTCGCCCATCCTGGGAAGCCACACAGCTGCCTGGTCCCTGCGCTGATGTGGCAAGGAGATGCTTGCCACAGCCTCGGGGCTTCAGCCACCCACAGGCAGGATGACTCTCCTCCTATATGAGATGTGTGAGGGTGTAGCTCAGTAGCAGGGTTCTTCCTTCACCGTATCCCAGCCTTGCTGAAGAAAAGACAAGTGGGGTCTGGAGAGCTGGGCCCGTGGTCAAAAGCACTGACTCCTTTTTCAGAGGCCCTGAAGTTTGGCTCCCAGAAGTAACACCATGACTCACAACCATCTGTAACTTCAGTTCTGGGAAGCCCAATACCTGACTCGGTTCTCCAGGGGCAACAGGGACATACATGATATATAGACATACATGCAGGCAAAATACCACTGTGTGTAAAAATATAAATAAATAAATAAATAAAAAATATATTTTAAAAGAAAACACAAGTGTGCGCTGCTCACATACACTCACACAGACATGAACACACATGTATGCATGCACATACACAAGTGCACACACCTCACATCTTTTGACATATGAAAGAGCTCTACAAACCATTTTGTTGAGCTCCTCACTTGCTTTTTCCTGATAAATATACCCTGCCCAGTTCTCTGTGCGAGACACATTTAACTGTGTAACGTGTCCTCCCCCGTTCCAGGAGAAACACGTGGTCACAGGAGAGGGGAAGGAGAGTGGACTAAAGAAAAAAAAAATCTAAATTGAGATTTCACTTCCTTAGATGAACTTACCCTGAGTCTAAATTCACACGTTGACAACTGCAATTTTCTTGGTGCTTGTACAGTGTGTTCTGGGGCTAATGTATTAAAATTTGAATCCTTTTTATAAGTGTGCTGAGTGTGATCTAATCCAGTTAATTTGTACTTACTAAATGGTATCTGAACATTGATGCTATATTTGGTCAGTTCTACAGCAAACTTCCTTAAAGATATGCAGTGATGGGTGTAAACAGCTTCAGAATTAATATTTCCTGGTGCAGAACCAGGCTTGATTTAATGGTATCAGGAAGTGACTGGGCACAGCAAGGCAACAAATGCTTTTACTTTATCTACAGAAATTAATCTGGCTACTAGTGTACATGCAATTAGTATTGATACATCCCCCAAATACCACTAGCAAGCTCCCAAAGGCATTGTTCAGGGCTTTCCAATGAAGACCATATATATATAAATATATATATGTATATTTCTTAGGGCCACACAAGAGTAGAATCACTATGAGAAGTGAACAGTCAGAGATGTTCTTTCTTTCCCTCTTCACATGCTATGTGGGGGCTGTCCTGGCTCTAATTCAAAGTGTAACCATTTTAGAGGAGTGTCACCCATCAAGGGAGCATCAACACCTTCCAAACGGTGGCTGGAGTGCTATATAGAGAGGCCAGCAGAGGCTTGCAGATACACCCTTGTGGCAGCTGCTCTCTGATTTAGAATGAGGACACAGTGAGAGAAAATGCCAAGGAAGCTCCACACAGTGTTGCTGAGACATGGATGACAAACCAGTGAGTGTAGCACTTGTTGTCATTTAGAAGTGACAGAGTTTGAGTCTGTGCTCTGTGATTCAAATGGTAAGAAAAGCCAGGAGAAGCCTGCTCCTAAGCAGACTATTCCTGTGTGCAAGGAACAGGTCAGGTTTCTCAGCTGTATGTAAAGATTGCTTTGTGTTGACCACACGGTTAATGTCAGATGTGTGACTCAGTCCATTTCCTGTGCGCACTGTGGGTTTATATTTCAAGTCTTCTCATTGAAGTAAGAGAGATGAAACAAAAATTAAATATATGTATATCTGTATATGCATGAAAGATCATAGAACTAAAGAATAGAACAAATACATACTTAAGCTTTGGTGGCTGTGTAGTATTCTACTTGAAAAAATATGTATATGTGTTTTGTTGTCCTGTGTGTCTGTGCATCACATGCATGCAGTGCCTGTGGCAGCCAGAGGAGAGCATCAGATCCTCAGGAACTGCAGTTACAGGTAGTTGTGAGCTGCCTTGTGGGTGCTAAGAACTGAACCTGGGTGCTCTTAGCTGCTGAGCCACCTCTCCGCCCTCTTATATTTATCTTGAGACAGTGTCTCACTATGTAGGTCAGATTGTCCAGGAGCTCACGATGAAGCTCAGGATGACCTTCAACTTGAGATTCTTATGCCTCAGCCTGTGGTCATTGGTATCTGACACCAGGTTAGGCTATAAAAGTCAGAGAACTTCTGAAGTGTGTGTGTGTGTGTGTGTGTGTATATGTGTGTGTGCTTATGTGTGTGTACATACACATGTGTAGTCTCATATCAGCAGAACATCAGTCCAGCTTTTCCCAGACATAACCATCTGGAATGCTGTGTTCTTCCTGGGTACAAGAATCTTTCTAGACAGGACTTTTCCTTAGCTTCTCATCAAGACTCCCATGGAGTCAGATACCCATGGCCTGTTTCATATTCCTATAACATGTTCCTATAACTTTTGCTATGACCACTTTTATGGATTCACGACTGAATGAGATGATGAAACTGTGGTAGGTGACAGTCGGCAGGGTGATCTCCATCACTTTCCATACCCCTGGGTGCTAACAGGGCTAAACTGTCAGTATCAGAAGCAGCATTGGGTTAGCCTCAGAAGGCACAGGTCTTGTCCAAGCTCCAGGTGTGGTGTCTTTGCCTCACATCCTCTTTCCTATGCTGTATCTACCATCTCCTCCTGGGCTAAAATGAAAGTCAAATTAAATAATGTCAAAGCATCGCCAAACAGTCCTTGCCCATTGAAACAAACCCCTAGAAAACTGCAGCCAGACTAAGACACATATTTGTTTGTGGGAATTCATTGAATTCAGATGCTAGAAGATTGGCTTTTGTTGTCCTTTAGAACCAGAGGTGGTTTCCATTCCCCGCTCCTCACTTGGTCCCATGCTAGATGTGAGGCGGGCCTCCAAGAAGTTCTATTGTTCCCTGATTGGAATCTCGAAAATTAAAACAAAGCACATTTAGAAAAAATAGTCAGACTTTGAGAACTAAGAGCCTTCAGGATTCCAGAGTTTGGGAGGGATGTGTGTGTGTGTGTGTGTGTGTGTGTGTGTGTGTGTGTACAATCTGTGCTGGTTCAGGAGATCTTCAGTGGCTCCACTACTCCATCCTAGACCTGATGATGATTAGAAACCACACAGTCATTGAAAATACTGAGAAAAATGAAGTTTAGATAAAAACCAAGCTTCCCTATAAAGTGACTTAAAGCTCCTGATCTCAAAAATTCACTGTATTTTTCATTCATTTATTCAACAAACTATTCAATTTAGAGCATATTATGCAGCAGAAGTGTGCCAGGAACAAATAACAGTAGGTAGTAAGTCATCAGGCATGATGTCTTATATTAACCTTGAACGTTGCTCACATTTAAAGGTACCAGAGGCTAGTCAGCATTGAACTTTGACCCAGAATATTAAGTATTCCTGCTGCTTCTCATGGGTTTTTATACCTTTGGGAGAGTATAATGTTAAAATGACTAATGGCTCAGAGCAAACCAACAGTTCCTCATAGCTTTAATTGGGTTATGAGGCTGCTTTGCAACGAGTCTTGTGGGCAGATTTCTCCCAGATGTACAATTTTCTGTTTCAGAAGTTATTTCTAGGAATGAATAGGCCAACAAAAATCGTCTTCTTAGAGGAGCATGTCAAATCTGGCACGCTCATTCTTCATTTCCCATTGCGCTGGCTTGTAGAATTCAGCTGGATATTGGAAGTGGAGGATCAGGTCGTGAGAGTTCTCAATAGAGGATATGGCTGCTGGTGGGCTCTCTTCCCATTTGACTCTTAGCAATTAAATTTATTTTATTTTTAATTAGTTTGTTTTGGTTTTATGTGGGTTTTTGGTTCTTTTTTTTTTTTCCTTTTTCCTCTTTCATTTTGTTTTTGAGGTGTAGAGAGAAAGAAAGAACATTACTTTGGGTGGGTAGAGAGAGGGGGGGAGGGTCTGGGAAGAAATGGGGAAGGGAAAAACATAATCAAAATATACTATCTAATAGTGTTTAAATAAAAATTAAAAGAACATGGCAAGGTGCTGAAATCTTTCTTGGCCACAAGTACCTTTAATGTGAATAGAAATAGAAGGTTTCTTGGAGCTTGGTGATACTGGGATTTAGTTGACTTCTATATTGTCAATTATAGATAGTATAGAGTAGAGTGTTGTGTTTGGGAGATAGACTCTAGATCAGGCACAGACTGGTGCATTTGCTACCATTAGAACAATTTCTACACCAGAAACCCAGGCACTAGGCAAAACCTGCCGTCACTTCTTTACATTTTTCTTTTCTGTTCTCATGATCATCTTCTGACTGTATGTAGTAACTGAGAGATGCATTGTAAAGATTGAGAATCTGACAGAGCACAATACCAGGCAGGAAACCACGAAGGATGAGTCTTCATGATCACCCTAACCCTACTAGTGGCATCCCTCTGTGAATGACAGCCACAAGACCAACCTCACTATGCCCTAGGGAAAATAACTGCTTCCCTCTTACTGAATGCAAATTGGTCTTTTCTAGCATGAACTCACTCTCCCAGATCCTGCCCTTCCAGGTAAGGACCACCACACCTGCCCTTATCCATAGGGATTTTTATTCCCAGTCTATCAGGAGAATCAAAATCACTTGCTATAAAAATCCATTCTTCTTTATTTCAGGAAATGCCTCCAAATTCTCATGCCTCTTTCCCACTCTTTCCTTTTCTTGCAGAGGGGAGCCATGACTGCATGACTGCTCTTATCTTGTCTTCTGGTGTTCTGACTTCATCTTCCCAGCATCCCTTATCCCATTGGTCTATCGGACTGGCTATGTCTCCTTTCTTCCCTCTGCTCGCAACCATGCCCAGGTTCCCCCTGCCCTGCAGGTGTCTTCATCCATCTCTGCCAGCTCTTCAAGTCATGGGGGCTGATTTCCTCTGTCCACCTGCTAAAAATAATCAATGAATTATCCTCCAAGCTTTCACTTCCTTGTTCTGATTCATGTTTTCATAACTTTAGGCTACTGCCACAGGAAACACAAAAGATTATGGGATTATATCTGTCCTTCATTGGCCTTTTAGATTTATTGGCTTGCTTCTAAGATTCTACAAATGGTCTGGACTCTTCTAGCTCTGTGTACTGGCTAATTCAGAACTGCAAACATGTAGTTTTATATGACAAACCTTTACAGAGGAACTTCTCTCCCATGTCTACAGAATGCTCAACATAGCAAATCCCTTTTCTGTGGGACAACGGTGGAGTCCGTGATTTTTCTACCTTCTACTCTCTGGCTCCTAGCCATGTCTGCTCCCTCCTAGGCTGTGTGAGATGGAAATGGGACAAAGGGGCTAGAGAGGTACTATGCTTCCTAAAACCCCCTGGCCATCACTGCTTATTAAAAGCCAATTTCCCTTTTGGTTGTCTTTAGGGGTTCTTGGGGACTTACACAGAGATTCCAGCCTTTTTCCCAAATGTGTGACATTAAGTGTCTTCCAGCTTTGGCTGTCATTGCTTCAGTTTGTATTTTCTAAAGCATTCCTTTCCCCATTGGCCTCAGACAATCCACATGGGTAGAATCTAAATGAACTCTGTGCAGACTCACATCTATCAAGTCACTCATCCATCCCATGTCCCAACCAACAGGCCACCCAGTACATCTGGGTGTCCTTTCCTAGAAAATGCTCAGGGGAAGTAAACCATGTTTTAAAAAAAGAAAACACCCATCCACTTGTACCATTACTCTCTCTTCCTGAATAATTCCCATCTAGTGCTTTCTGTCTTCTGTATAAGTCTTATGAGGATGCAGGAGAGGGTAGCCTCTTGTTTGGAATGATGGAGTTCATGTCACAGTTGTCTGAGAACTCTCCACATAGGACTGGGTGTTTGTTAGAGCATCTTCCTAGCATGTACAAGACTTCATTGCCCACATCATCAAAACCCTACATTCCAAAGTAAAGTCCTTCTTGAAGATCCTGTTCTCCCCAAGGGCTTAAGCCTTTGGCATGCATAACGTGGATAATAAGCCAAAATCCATATGTGTTGTATGGTACTTTGAAATTTCTGGAAGATGACCCAACTTGGAGTTATTTTGGAATCCATTTTTTACTTTCTTGGAGTCTGAGCGAAACTTCCATTTTACTATTTTTTTTCAATGTGTCTCTGTGTGTCTATGAGTATGAGCGCATGTGTACAGGTCCCCACAGAGGCCAGAAGAGGGTGTCAGACCCCTTGGAGCTGGACTTACAGTCAGTTGTGAGCCCCTGTCATGAGTGCTAGAGACTGAACTCAGGTCCTCTGCAAGTGCAGCAATGGCTCTGAACCCCTAAGCCATCTCTCCATCCCTGAAGCTTCCATTTTGAATCTCACCATATTATGACTGGCTCCCTCAGCTGCCACATACACAATAGTCCAGTAACGCTGAGCCTCAACCACTGTGTTGAATATTCTTTTTTCCCCTATATCATTCACTTCTTTGTAGCATGTGCCATTTCTGATCCGCCCCCCGCCCCGAAATTCTATTCCCTTGAACATTGTGGTATTCTGTAGCCTCATCTTCTGCTCTCGTGCCTGCTTCTGGGCTTCATCCAGCTTTGCTTTTTGCCATATATCCTTGTGACTGTTTCCTGAGACTCATTCTGCATCCCTTTTTTCTACTTAATTACTCTGCTCCTAGCCAAGTTCATCTACTTTAATGGCTTCGGCAATGATGATGATGGCCCACAATGATGGTGACGAATGGCAGCCAGATGGGAAGCAATGAGCAGAAGCCTTTGAAGTATGTGTAATTTTCCCCATTTGACAATTAAGGAAATTAAGGCTTAGAGATGATAATTTGTCTAAGACCACACAGCTAGCTAGTATAGAAGGCAGAGTTCAAACTCAAGTCTATCCATGGTTAATAATACATTTTTAACCTCTAAATACACTAACCACCTCCCAATCTAAATCTCTAGCCTTGATTCCTCCCATCAGCTAAACAGCCATATATCCAACTTTCTAGCTGGACTCATCCATGATTATTCCACAACCACAGAAACTTCAGCACATCCCACGTGAGATCTAATCACCTGGTAAGATCAGCTTGTATCATTCTCCTGGCTTCCTGGGCAAGTGTCTGGCATCAGAATTCTCTGTAGCAAAGGTTGGAGAACCAGAACCCAGAACATCTGTCGTGACCTCTGACACCCACTCTCTAAAGCCAGGTCCTTGCCCATCAGCACCACACTGTCAGTGTCTTGTATCCTCAGTCTCCTGCTTGGGCTGTTGCAAAGCTGTATGAACTTGCTTTTTAGGTCCAGTCTTTGAAGACTGCACACCTTATTTAGGCAGAATGAGTCTCCTGAGTGTCTTTTCAAGATCGCCAGACTACCTAACGCTCTAGGGAAGGTCTTTCTGATTCATCTGTTCTCCCCTGCCCAGCTGCCGCCATCACCTTAGAGCCTTCTGCTCTCCAGCCAAGAAATACTTGTTGGTTTCCCCTGTATGGCCACTTCTCAACACCTCCACCACAGGCCACATTGTCCCACAAGCCTGGGCACTCCTTCTCATCCCATCCAAATCCCTCTTGCCCTCTGACAAAAGTCACATCCTTTACAAAGCTTTACTGGTGGTCTCTTTGGTTTGTCTCAGCCCCTGAGTTCTTATTCACTGTCCAGCTTCCAGGTTCCATTTCCCTATTGTAACATTTTGATTCTTTACTACAGTGTTATCTTCTAAATAAAATCAGATGAAGTTAAGTAATTGCCCAAGGTCATTGCATTGTGTGCTCCAGATACCTATCAATATATTCCTAAGACTGTATGTGTGATGTGTTTGTGTGTGTATGCGACAGAGAGATTGAGGCAGGTGGGAGAGAAATATGAAGACTGAGGAAGAATTTGAGTGACATGATTCAGTCCAAGTGTGAACACATGAGAACCTCACTGCTGTATAAAGCCCATCCCAATGGACAGCAGCAGAATAAAGGAGCTGTACCAAGCTCGAGAGCATAAGAGATGCACGGATGCTCCATTCTCTTATTTAGTCTCCTGGTTCACATGGAGGTGGATGGATGGCTACATTGACTGAGCCCATCTAAGCAAATAGCAGTCTCATTAAAAAAAAAAAAACCCCTTCACAGATAAACCCATAACATTTAATCTGGATACTCTATGACCCAAGTGAGTCAGCAGAGAAACAAAACAAAACATTATTTTCACATAGCTAGTGGCTAACAGAACTGGTAAGAAAACTTGGTAAGAGGGTCATAGTTTGCATTTTACCTCACTTAATTATAAACACCTGCATGTTAGACAGAGGCATCTTTAATCTCCATATCCCACCTCACCTATAATGCACAATGAATGTAATAAGGGCCCAAGACATGTTATTTAGATTGACGGATATAGAAGCTTGTTTCTCTTGTCATTCCTTCAGATGTGTGAGGATTATCGTCCAACACTTCTCCAAAGCTGGGATAAGGTGTTACTATGTAGACCAGGCTGGCCTCAAACTCACAGAGATCCACCTGCCTCTGCCTCCTGAGTGCTGGATTAGAAGTAACTACCAGCATGCCTGCCCCATAAAGGTGGATTTTCCTGCTTAAGGCAAAGTTCCCATAGTTCCTTCTAGGAAGGCCATCTTTCCATTCCTCTGTAAACCCCATGGTCAGAAATGATACTCTAAATGATTTCCCTTCTAGAAATGATATCCCAAACAGAGTGCAGCCCACTGTGGGAGCTTTGAACACATTGACGGGGCACCAAAACTTACTCTGATGTAGGGAAGTCAGATTACATTTTCTTTTATCTGTAGTCAAATAATTTGGGTCTATGGGGCAGCTGAGTTCTCTGGGGTTGTCTGATGTGATCTATACAAATTCTACTTGCTTCATTGCAGATTTGAACTTCCATCCAATGCTTCAACTGTATTTTTACCAGAGGACATTTTGTCAGTTTTAGTCTTATTTCTGTTGGTTTGAGGTTCTTGGACATTCAAATTATCCCTGGGAATTCCTAACAGGAAAATGACTTAAAATAAGACCTGAGTTTCAGGTCCTTTCCTGTACCAACTAAATTATGTTTCCTTCAGGAGGAACAAGGTAACAAGGTTACTCAAAAGCTTCCAGACAAAAATGAAAAGATTAAAAACTGCAGTAATCATCACAGGCTTCCTTGTAGGCAGCAATGGCAGGTAACATCGAACCTAGTGAATATCTTTGAATGGACCAGTTTCTGACCGCAACCGGGCAATAAACAGTTATAAGATAAAGTTGGTCACAGTAAATTTTTAAGAAACATTTTTGATCTGAGAGCAATTCATGAATCGGACTGTAGCAAGCCAGAAATGGTGTGGACACCCACAGAGGGACATGGGGTTGAGGTATGCTTTCATAAGGCTTTCCTGGAAGGAATGCAGAGAAAGATTTGACTAATGTGGAGGAATCACTTTATCTGTGTCACTCTGTCGGAAAGTCTCGGGTTAGAGGGTAGCCATCTGTGATTAGCTTTGAGCTGTAGGATGTACTGGATCTCAACATGCAAGGCAGCTATCACTTGAATAGTGGTGCCTCTGTCTCCCCATCACCTCCACCCTCCAACTCCTCCCAGATCTGCCTGTCCTACCAAATGTTCCTTCTCAAGTTCAAGATCCAAGATATGTGGACACAGAAAAGAATGAAATAGGTCCCATATATATCACCCTTACAAAAATCAACTCCAAGTTGCAGCTGGAGAGATGGCTCGGTGCCCAGGAGCACTGGCTACTCGTTGCAGAGGGCTAGGCTTCAGTTCCCAGAACCCACATGGTAGTTCACAGCCATCTGTACCTCCAGTTTCAGGGCATTCAATGTCCTCTTTTGTCCTCCACAGGCTGGTGCACATATGTACATGCAGGCAAACACTCATACATGTAAAAATAAAACTAAATAAGGCTTATACATTAAAAAAAAACAAAAACAAAACCGAAGTCCTATAGACCAAGACCTCTCAGTGTGAAGCCTGAAACTGAAGCCGATAGAAGAAAATATAGGTAATGTCCTACACAATACAGATGTTTCTGGATAAGACCCCATTTGCTTAGGAATTTATATCAGTAGTTGACAAACAGGAGATCAAACAACTAAAAAGTTTCTTGCAGCAGAAGAAACGAATCGGGCAAGTAAAGAAGAAGCTGACAGAGTGGGAAAGAATCTTTGCCAACTGTACATTGTATACAATTGCTTTTTTGAGTACCTGTAGAGGAAGAAAACAGATCCCTTGTTGTAACTTGACCGGACCTACATATACTCCTGAGTGCAGGGGTTGGGGTCTTTCATGATGTTCTTCACAGTTTCAGTCTAAGGGTATATACACTTAGTCTTGACTTCTTTGAAATGACAGTTCAGCTCACCATGTCAAGCACACTTTAAGAGCCTACTAGCAATTGAGCACTTTGGGGACTTAAAATGATTTTTTGAAGTGAAATATCTATACTTTCAGGAAAGTGAAAATCAATGTAGATAGCACTTTGATTGCAAAAATGATTTTTAAAATTTGCTTTGAAAAGTGGGAAATAATTTGGCCTGTGTAGACATGGTATGTTTTCATTATTTTAAGTATCTGAATTGCTTACACATAATAAATACCAGTTTTCTGTGACTGTTCACTGCCTTGGGCTAAGTTTTCTCTCTCAAGTCTTGAAAGTAAACAAGTGGATTATCTTTTAGATAAAACATGTGTAAGTGACAAGCAAGTATTTTCAAAGGATCAATAGAGTAATGGTGAAATTACAAGCCTGCCTTTTCTTGAGACATGAAAAGATACAAAGAAGAGTCTCCTGGATTCTCCTAAGTCCTAGTAAGGAGTCTGCGTGTGGGGGATGAAGAGATGGCCGAGCCGTTAAGATCACTGACTGTTCTTGCAGAGGCCATGGGTTCAGTTCCCAGCAACCACATGGTGGTTCAAAACTACCTGTAACTCCAGTTCCAGGGGATCTCATGTCTCTGTTGCAACTATACATGTAGGCACACACATACATAACATGATCTTTAACAGAATCTATATGTGTTATTACAGAGAAGAAAAGGAACAAAGGCCAAATGACGTCTCAGTGGTCAGAGTGTAACTTAAAGATAGATCTACCTCTGTATGAGAACCAACAAAGACAGTGACCACTTTATATTTACCTGTGGAGATGCCTTGAAAGGATAGCTAGAATAGACCTTCTGTGGAGAAAATGTCCAGCTTAGTCAAATGTATGTTCTAGTACTAGTATTTAACACTTGACACCCTGTCAATAGTATTATTCTGAGAATGCCACTAAAGGCAGTTTTGTTATATTAGAAAAAATATGGAAAAAATGAACACTTTCACATTTTTTCAAGTGAGATATAAAATATTAACCACATGCATTGAGGTTCCCAAATATGAAACTAAGGGTCATGTATATCTCTATGCATATAAATATGCAACAACAGCCTGCCTTGTCTAACATTAAGTGAATATATGTGGGCATCAGGACAGCGTGATAAATACTGGGCATAACACAGTGCTTACAGGAAGACTCTTAACCACAGAAAGCAAACATCTAATCAGCGAATCACTTAATATGCAAAATCCTAAGCAAATTACATGCTGTGTCACAAATCAAGTGCCCCAAAGAAGGGAAAAGTAGGGACAGAGAAAAGAAATAGAGGAAAGATGGGGCAGAAACTTTAGACAGATATTTGAGTTGCCTTAAGAGGGTAATGGAACTAGTTGTGAAAGTCTCTAAAGAAGAATGCTCTAGAAAAAACAGTGGGAGGGTCTGACTTATCCCCATGCAGAACCCTGATGTGGCAGGCAGGCTGAAGTACTGTATTATGACTCTAAAGTTAAATACCCAGAGTCCACACAGGCTTCCAAGGTTAAGGTCAATGGCTTCCAACAAGACTCCTCTCACTATTCAGTTCCAATTTCTGACTCACTGACTATAAATTCAGGAATTCCCACAGATCCTGTGGACTTAATAATATGCTGCATATTCACAGAACTCTGAAAATTGCTATATTTTTTATTCTAAAGGCTACAAAATTAGGGCTAGCCAAATGCCAAGACACATAGAATAGGACAATTTAAAGTATATGCAAGGGTGTTCCACTTGCAAGGCCTCTGGGTCAGTGTAGGTTCCTCTGTGGTCTTCCTGAGGAATGCAATTAGCCTCTCCCTTCAGGAGGGGAGGGGTGCCTAAGTGCTTCCTTTCCAGGAAGGGAGCGGGTCTGGTGGAATTTTTTTTTTTGGAATTTTCCAAAGGCTCTGAGCTGACCTCTTCAATGGCCCTTGATAAATGGCCCTCTCTGAGCTGATGTCCACTGGTAAAATGAAGAAAATCCAGAATCAGTCTCCAAGTCTTGTCATGAGGATTCTACCAGAGACATAGGGCAAAATCCATCCTACAGGGCTATAAAGTGATGAGCATATCTTAATGCTTAGTTTGGTTACACTGAAGCAGATTCTAGGTCCTTACTTTGAGCTACTTAAGAAACATTTATCTGAACATGCTACAAAGTTGGGGTAACACTGATGCAGGAAGAAAAATGGTTTCACAAACAGCTCCCAGCAAGAGACCATCCATGTTTGGCAACCCTGCTTAGCAAACCCAGAATGGAAAGAGAAGAAAGAGTTGCATGGTAACCCAAAGAGGAGGGCCCAGAAATTCTAGCACATGACACACTGTTGAGTAGAATGTGACTCATCATGGTCTCCTTGATGCTAAGATTAGAATCGCAAATGTAGCCCATGCTCACAGCATCTGTATCCGTAGATTCAACCAACAATGAGGGAGTGGGGCTGAGTCTCTGACAAACACTATTTTTCATGGCTTGTTGATCAATGCTTCACAACTGTTGGCTGTGCCTTTGCTCTATATTATAAGCAATCTGAGTATGTGCAGGCTTTGTCCTTTTAAAAAGAATTGAGCATGTATGGCTTTGGATATTCATAGGGGTCTTGGTACCAATCCTCCATGGATCCTGAGAAGTGACTACAGTCCTCCCTTCTATGCAAGAGACAGTTATTTTCAGGCAAATCTTACTGCCAGCTGCAGCAAGGTAGCTTCTACTATTAACTGCAAGGTCAGTTAAAGCAGGTGGTTCTTAAATTTCAAGCATGGGTAAGCTGTGCAGGATGCAACATCCAGCTTCAGGCATGTGTGTATACTAAATGCGCGCTGAAGTTCGCATGTTTTCCGCATGGTGGATGTGGAGTACGGACATGCAGCTACAGCCCATACACATGGATGGACTGATCTTCCAATAGATAAGCCAAATGAGAGTAATCCAAAATAACAAAACATCCAGAAATATTGTTAAATCGGTGTGTGTCTATGAAAACACACTTTGAAAATTTAAGCAAGCAATTTAAAATGTATTCAAATGGAGTAAAGTCATTTTGTTAACCTAGGTTGTAACACAAGGAAAAGAATGTACTGCGGCATACAAAACAAACAAAACAAAACAAAGCCAGTCTTCCACCAGTCTGATCGATAGCATTATTTTTAAATGCTCACGGGTTGTTTCTCTATTTGGACAGACATTGTGTGTTGAAGAGAGGACTTCACCTCGGTCTGCCACTTTGCTTTAACATGCTGAGAGCATTAGCATATTTCTAACTGTCTTTTAAGTGCATTGCTGTTAATTATAACTGCTCATATTTGGCTTGGAGCCAGCAGCTACAAAGCGTGTTTGAATTATTTAGAGTAATAACAATTCTATGCCACAAGAACCTCTACCAAGCAATTTGAGAAGAAAGCCTGGCCCAGGGAGTCTCTGCACAGTCCTCATGCCTTTCTCCCCCTTTCTCCACCACGCCTTATTCTTGGAGGGTGGGATCAGAGTCACGTTACAGCAGGTTAGTTGATCTATGAGTTCACCAACTGGAGCAGGAAGAATTGTATTCTAAAATTGTTTATCACTTTTAGATATTTGGTAAATTATTGTCCAGCAACGACTCAGCTATGCTGGATGGTTCTAAAAATAGCAACTCAATTTAAGATTATCGCTACTTTTCTGTAAAGAATAAGACAGTCACATCTAGGCTTTATGGTCTCCATGGCTACTCAGCTAGACTGTAGTGTGAATCAGCCTCAACAACAGGTAAATCCAACTGTATTTACCAGAAGAGGCAAAAGGTATACTGTGACCTGCTGGTTGTAGTCTGATGAGTCCTAGTCGGAATCATTGGTTTTGTTTCAGTCTCTGGAGAATATTCTTCACAATGGCTTAATAAAATACAACTCAGTTCCAGAATTGAAAAAATACTTACCTACAGGCAAGTGGACACATGTATGCACACAGCACAAATATGACTAAGTTTCTAAAAGATTGTCATGTGTCAGTCTATCACCTATCTATCTATCTATCTATCTATCTATCTATCTATCTATCTATCTATCCATCCATCTTGTATCTTTCTGCCATCTGTCTACTAATCTCTCTCAAACTTACTCATGAAGCCAAATCATAAACTGCCAAAGACCAGCCTCAGCTTGGAGAGGGATTCTGAGGAAGGGGTGTCTGGGAGCAGTGAAAACAAACGACTCAAAGTCAAATCATGGTTCCCAGCTGATGGCCTCAGTATTGCTGGAGATAGCTTTCCAGCCTGCTTTATCTTTCTTCTCTCTCTGGAGATCTCTAGACAGCTCTCTAAGTTTTGTTCAAGACAGTTCTCCAAGCAGTTCTCTCTTGCTATTCTAAAAAGTTCTCTGGATAGTTCATCTCTTGCAGTCTTTTATTTTACATATCAATACAGTCTTTTACTCCAGAGTTTGATTATCCCATGACTCAGCATGCAGTGACCCCAGGCCTTTAATTCCTAGGAGACAGCAAGCACATATTTTCTTTTAACATAGCAAAAGAATTCAGAAATCTGCTTGCCTCTTTTAAGCACAGACACTAAGCTAGCTAGGTGGGACCCCATCCTGAAATTACCATTTCTACCACACCTGGGTCTAACCTTGCTCTGTCCCAAGACAACCCTGAACTCAGTAATCTGCTTGCCTTTGTAAGCATAAACAAAAAATTTAGCTAGGTGAGATCTCCTGCAATCACCACTCCCTAAATCTCTTCATCTCCTTCCTTAGTATCTTCCTGACAAGTTGGATCACAGTGTTTTTGTTCCTTTAGATTTGTGAAGTTCCTCATATAATCCATATTGCATACTTATATTTTGCATAGTTGAGAAATTATATATTTTTGACCCTATGTTTTTAGAGTTCTTTTCCATAGACTTAAGGGCTGTTCTGAAGGTCCCAGTGTTTACCATTCTACCAAGACATTAGCCATACCTTTGCCTCCTGGACTTGTCCTGTCTCTGATTATTATGGAATCATTAATGTTAACAGAGAGGATGATCCTTGAAGGACAAACATAAATATGTACATTATTATACAAACAAGCCTGACGCTCATAGCAATCCTTGACACTTGTGGAGGCCCAGGCCTACTGGCCCTGCTGCACAGGTAAAAACCATGTCATTCTGTCCCTACCAAGGCCATACTGAACCTGGCAATAAACTCTTGATCTTGCAGGTGTTTTGCTTTTTAAGGTTCATTTAGCTTTATTTTATGTGTATGAATATTTAGCCTGCATATGTGTAAGTACATCATATGCCTTCATGCCTGATACCTGTGGAAGCCAGAAGAGGGAGTCAGACAGATCCACTGGAATTAGAGTTACAGTTTTAGGCCTCCATGTGGGTGCTGGAAACCAGACAACTGGTATAGCAAGAGCTAGCTTTTGCTATTTTTTTAATCGTGTGTGCACATGCAGGTACTTGTATATGCATTGGAGGGCAGTTACTTTATGTGCCTTCTATAATCACTGTGATCCCTGTCATTTTGTTTTCCTGTTGCTGGGATAAAATACCCTGGCAAAAACAACTTAGGGGAGAAAGAGATTATTTTAGCTCACGATTCCAGGTTCAAGCCCATTAGAGCATACAAGTCAACACACTAAGAACATGAAGCAGCTAGCCACATTCATGGTCAAGGGTAGTTTGCTTTCTCCACTCCTACACAGTTCAGGGTCCTCTGCCTAGAGAATGATACCACCCACAGTGAGAAGGTCTTTCTACTTCAATTAAAATAATCAAAATAATTTCCAAAGACATGCCAACCTGATCCAGATAACTCCTCATTGAGACTCCCTAGATTGTGTCAAATTGACAGAACAGATCACCACACTCTCTCCAACCTATTTTTTGATGGATTCTCTCACCGAACCTAAAACTCAACAAATCAACTATACTTGTTGATACAACCCCAAAGGTTTTCCTGCCTCTGAATCTCCAGGGCTGATATTGTAGAGATATGGTGTCTTAGTTAGGGTTTTAGTGCTGTGAACAGACACCGTAACAAAGGCAACTCTTATAAAGGACAACATTTAATTGGGCAGGCTTACAGGTTCAAAGGTTTGCTCCATTATCATTAAGGTGGGAGCATGGCAGTGCCCAGGCAGGCATGGTGCAGGAGGAGCTGAGAGTTCTTTCTACATCTTCATCTGAAGGCTGCTAGAAGACTTGCTTCCAGGTAGCTAGGATGAGGGTCTTAAAGCCCACACCAACAGTGACACACCTACTCCAACAGAGTCACTCCTACTCCAGCAAGCCATCCCTCCTAATAGTGACACTCCCTGGGCCAAGCATATACAAACCATCACATATGGCTTCTAATCCTGGTGGTTTTTTTACAAGGGTGCTGGGGAGTAGATTCAAGTTCTCATGCTGGTAAATGGTAAAGCCAGTATGTCAACAACCGAACCATCTCCCCAGCCTTCTCCTTCCTCTTTTTTTTTTTTTTTTTCTTTGGCAAAGCTGTTACACTTTCCTCCTGGGTTGTCTGAGATAATAATTCTAGAAAGAATAAGAAAGGAAGGGAAGACTAAAGGGAGGAAAGAGAAAAGAGATGAGTTATAACATTTTTCTCCTACCTAGATAAGACTCCAGACTTCAGATCTGTCATTTAGATGGATACATGGAGGTCTTAAGATAGAGGGACTACACATATCAAGGGCCTTTAATAATATGTCAGTAACCTGAAGGTACTATTTGGAGGAGAAATTGAGGTCAGAGGCAGTCCAGTTGTGACACATAAATAGTAGATGTTCCCAGCTGTCATCCTCACTTCCTTACAAGCCCTCTCAGACTTCCTCCACAGTTACCTTTGCTGAAGCAGGGCATGTTAGGCCATGCATTTGTTCTGCCTTTGTCTCTCATTGTTTCAAGGGTGTTAGCAACAAAATACCATGGATGTGTTGTAACATCCCTGAAGAATCTCTTCTTCCTTCCTGGGCAATCTTCACAGAATTAGTCACTTTCCAGAACAGGAAGAAAGCTTACATCTAACACCTTGATTTCAGCAATCATAGTAGAAAGAAATATACAGCATGGACATTTTGTTACTCTGGCTACTGTTGCTATTGTCCTTTATTGAACATTGAATATGGCATGTCACATGATAACCATCATGTGTTCTTGCATTTGGGATAGAGCTAGCTTTCTCAAGGGTTGTTAAAAAGGTAATATGACCTCCCATACTGCATGTGTTTTGCATGGCAGAACCAGAATGTGAACTTTGATCTGCAAGTCAGGCACCGCATTGTCTTTGGCTTGAAGCTGTCTCTTACTGGGGCCAATTATAGCTCCTGGTGATTGAAAAATTGGCCAAGATATACATTACAGAGCTTTTAATTAATATGAAAGTTTGGCCTCTGTGTAATTGTTATTGCTGGTGATTGTTCATTCTGTTATTGACGGCAGAAGAGAACACAGAGACTTTCTGGAAATTTATCTCACTGCCCTTTTCCAAAATACAGTCCGGGGCTGTGCATCCTTCTCATAGATGCTGAGTCACTGATGAATCAGGGGACTGAGCCAGCATGTGTCCTTTATGTTTGTGCCACCAGCTGTGTCATTTGCCTCGTAGCATCTTTACAACCCCCACCCCCCACCACTACCCCACCCACCCCCCGCTGATGTCTCATGAACATTTCAACACCCACAGGACCCAAGGTCTCCTGCTTCAGACTGTCCCTCCAGCCTAGGGCAGCCCACCAAAGCCCTGGCTTCTTCCTGGTGACTCAGACACCCTTTGCACAGTTTAGGGACAGTGGCACAATAGAGAAGCTGGTTATATCTGAGACTGTTCCAGAGTCCACTGGGTATCCGATTCCTTCTGAACCAGGCCAGAATGTGACCTCAGCAGGCCACTTAAACACTCTAGGGTGTCCTGAGACCTTGAGTTCCTTGTGGCGGTAGGTTCTTATAACAGTTTTTTTCTGCCTCACCTAGTGCTGAACCTAGAGTCTTCTCTGCCCCACATCTTCCTCAGTCTTTCACAGGCAAGCATCCGCAAAGAGCCATTGCTCTAGTCCATTGAGACAGAAGCAACAAAGAGGAGTCTTTCAGGTCTGTCTTCAGTGAGATGGGCTCCCATTTCTAGAGGCAAGGTTTGCCAGCCCAGTGTTGGCTGCTGCACAGTTCCCAGAAGTACAGTGTTTTGCTCACTGGAGTCTAAATGGATTTCCTCTGTTATTCTTAGTGCCTCTGGTATTGTGGGGATTAATTCAAATTTATTCTTATCATAGGGTACAGGGGACTGCTCACTGAGCTCTTGAACATTTCGGGTTCTTTGGGGCATCGTTGCTTCTGCTCCCGCCATGCCAGCCTTATTGATGTCCCGCGGATCACTGAGTCCCAGCGTTGGTCCTTCAGTTCTTGCTTTTGTTTCAGCATCTGCTTCCTGGTCTCTTCCACTCTGTAATAATCTTGAGCAAGTTGTTCTAATTTCTTCCATAACCTTCGGTTCTCTCTATTGATGGCAGGGTTGATCTTAGACTCGCTCTCCTTTGATGCTGACGACTCCCAGGCCTGGGTCTTCTCCAGGGCTGATTTTGGCTTTGTCTCTTCCACCTGCACCCTCGGCAGAACGTCCTGTTCATTTAATGCCATTTGCCCAATCAGCGTCTGCAGTGACTGCTCAGGGTCGATCTGGCTCACGTCGTCCTGGAACTGAAAGTCTGCCATTTGCTTCATGTATCCTGAGGTCACACAACTCTTCCTTATCTTCTCTCGGTTCTTCTTATGTTGGTTCTGTTTTTTGATTAGGCATTCTAGGAAGGATCTTTCAGGCTGAACCTTTGGCTCCTGAGGCTGCCTAGTGTCCTCCCGCTGCTCCAGGGCTACCCAAGTTTCTTTCATATTTTTACACAGCTTCCGAGTTGGCCCCACTTCCACCTTGTGGGACTCCATTAACGTCGGTGACTGAGAATACTTACCTATGCTAGTTGCATGTGGGGCCAATGGAAAGGAACGTCTATGGTCCTTAGCCACCATGTCCCTTGAATATGAGCACTCACTACGGCCCCTCCGAAGTGGGTGGGTGGCTACAGGCAAAGTATTAAAGCTAGGGTTAAGTTTTTTCTCTTCCCAACAGCGCTTTGAAGCCTCCGATGATCAGCTATCTGGTAATAAACATGAGTTAGGTCATCCCAGTTAGTCTGGTGTTCACTCAGTCCTGCCAAGCTAGCTTGGAAGTTGTAAGGCATCTTAGTTCTGGCTGGGGCAACTAGAAGCCTTTTAATTTCCTCCATCATCAAATAAGCGCTTACAGCTGGTTGTACAAGTGGGACTCCGGGTCTTTGGGAGTTCATAGTTGGTTTCTGAGTTGTGGAAGTCTTGCCCTTGGGATCTTGCCTTCTCTTACCCTCCTGGGACCATGGCTTTTCCCTTCCCAGAAATCATCCTACATAAGACAGGTCCTACTGTTTGGCTATCTATCACTTCTCTTTGCATGTGTTCAGTACTCCTAACTTTATAGCTGGCTCGCTCTAGATTCTGGTTTTTATCCTCCATCATTGCTAGAGGTTTGAAACCAAATAAATTCTTTGGAGTCATAATAATACTCTGGAATGTTGGCCAGCCAACAATCTATTCTTTACCCTCTAGCCGCGCCATCTCTATGATGTGGTAGGTGGGGCCATTTTCTACTTCCTGTGTAATGATTTTGGAAATTGTGTCATCTGGGAAATGTACCTTTGCACAGGTAGTATGCATAGCAGGGTATAGATTCGGCACCTCCAGCAACAGATTGCTAGTAAACAGAAAGCCAGAGGGAAGGGAACGGAAGTGTCCCAGGTAATGGCTTTCCAGATACCTCGCCCTACACAAAGCCGGAGATCCTAGCTGGAATCTATTAGATGTGTCTTCTCACATGCTGAGTGCCACTGATCACATTATACTGAATTGTTTTTCTGACAAAATTACAAGATTCTCGACGAGCAGGGCTTTCATCTAGAGCAGTGGTTCTCAATCTTCCTAATGCTGTGACCCATTAATACTATAAAATTATTTTTGCTGCTACTTCATAACCGTAACTTTGCTACTGCTATGAATTTTAATGTAAATATTTGTGTTTTCTAATGGTCTCGGGTGACCCCCATGAAAAGATCATTCAACTCCCAAAGGGGTTGCCACCTGTCAGTTGATAGTCACTTATCTAGAGTGTGATAGGTTGCAAACAAAAAGTTTCTCTCTCAAGTTTGCCAGAGAATTGTGTTTTGTGCATGTACCATGTTATAAACACTGAGGTTACAACAGAAGAAAAAAATGTTATGGCCTTCAGAGAATTGGTTCAGTGAAAGAGATATAACACAAGTAAAGAAATGTTCTCATGAGCCAATCTGTTGGCGTTCTTCTCACTGAGACAGAACACCTGACATTAATGACCTGGGGGTGGAGAAGGATTCCCTTTGGGTCAATCTTAGAGTGAGTACAGGAGTCAGGAGAGGACTAGCTTGGGTTCCCATGGCCAGAAAGTGTAAAGAGAATATTGCCTCTGTGCAACTCTTTCTCATCCATAGCACCCCAGTTCAAATTACCACCCAAGTTCAATCACCCAACTAACCCAAGAAGACTACAGAGACCAAGGGCAAAGCCACGCCCACCCACCCCAGAGTTGCACGTCCAGTAGCAAATTCTATGTCCTGGGGCACAGCTTTGGCTTCTCTTTTATCTCATTTCCTTCCATTTATTTATTTTGTGTTTTTACTGTTTTGAGTTTTATTGGTATGTATTCATTGTACACAGTAATGGACTTTATAAAGACATTTTTATTCAAGTATATGTGGAACTTCAGCCATAGTTACTCTACTATACCATCAACTCTCTTCCCTTGTCCTTATCCCAGATTGTCACGCTTGTACTTTCATGTTGTATGGTTGTTTGTTTTGCGTGTGTGTGTGTGTGTGTGTGTGTGTGTATGTGTGTGTGCTATGAGAATAATATTTGTCTGAGTCTAGTTTATTTCACTTAATGTGTCCACTTCTATCCATTTTCCTGCAAAATGACATTAACCATATTTTACTACTCCTTACAGCTGAATAAAACTCCTGTGTATGTATTATGTCTTTATGCCCATTCATCTTTTGATTGACACATAGGCTGTTTTCACAACTTAAATATTATAAATATCTCGACGATAAACTTGCATGTGCAGGTGTCTCTAGTATCTACTAACATAGGTTCCCGTGGGTCTTTTCACCTGTGTGGTGTAGACAAGTCCTATGATTGTTCTCTGTTTAGTATTTTTGAGGAATTCATTTTTCTAGAGAGTCTGAACTAATCCACGTTCCCTTCAGCACCGTAAGGATTCCTTCCTGGCCCTCACACTTTCCAGCATTTGTTATTAGACTTTCTTTTAGAAATGTTCTTATTCATTGAGAATTCTATAGGTTGTAGTTTCGTCACATTTACCCCTTTCCCAACCCCTCCCAGATCCATAGCCCTTCCATACCCACCCAACTTTTTGTCTTCATTTTTTAAAAATACATCAAGTCCAATCTGTGCCATTTTTTTTTCTTGATAGCTACTGGTACAATGAGTCTGTCATGCCTGGACATTTTTAGTTGGGAGACTAATTTTTTATTACTATTTTAATTACATTGTTCATTGTAATCTATTGAAAATGTTTATATTCTTTTGATTTAATTTTGAAGATAACATATGTCTGGAAACATATCTATTTTATCTAGGCTTTAAACACTTTTTTTCTATATGAGCTTTCAAAGCATGCCCTAATGGCCTGAATCCCATGGCATCTGTTGTACTGTCTCCCCTTTCATCTGTAAGTTTATTACTTTGAGTCTTCTCTCTTTCTTCTGCTAGGTTAGCTAAGGCTTTATTGATCTTGTTCATCTTTCCCAAGAACAAAATGTTTCATTGGTTCTGTATATTATTCTTTCCTGGTTTTGCAGCATTGGGCATTGAACCCACGACCACTTGCATGCTAGGCAAAGACTCTCTACACTTTCTCCTCCAGCCTTCCCCCTTCACTTAAAAAAAGAAACAGTAAAGACATCATTAATGAATTTCTATGAAAGCTCAACAAGCTGGTCCTTTAACTCAGTACAGTATCCCAAGTACACAGTGGCATCAACTGGATGTTTGATAAGAACACAAATGTGACAAGTTATTTAAATATACTAAAGTAGTGAATTTATAAATATGAGAAATTTGGAGTATAGCCTGGTGTCACTTAATATAGATTGTTACCATTATCATCTTCATTGTCTTTATTCCCAACCCCTAACTACCCCAGTGTTCCCTGTCATGTTCTTTACCAAGCCTAACATCCTTGTTTATTCAATGCATGGCATTTTGTAGGATACAGTTATTTAAATGTCTATCCACCATCAAGCTATGTGCTGTATGTCAGAGCTCATATTTTTGTTACCATGTTTCAAGATCCCAAAGTTGTGTCTGACATATTAAACAATTATTAAATCTTAGTCAAACAAAAACAAACAGTTGTTGTACAAGATCTAGTACATGCTTCTGAGTTTTGAGGAACCCTGTGATGATAGGCAGCTAGAGGTCACTTACTATAGTGCAGTTTGCCCCCTTGACATTCCATGATTTTGTTGAAGTGTCTAACAATTCCTAGCTCAGTTACTCATTAGAGTTATCATGAGTACTGGAAACACACGCATGCACAGCACATACACAATTGGCAGAGTCCCCTACTCAGATTCATGCTGAAAATGCATTAGCATCCTGACTCCCTCCCTTTACATCCACTGCTGAAATTCCAGTGTATATGAATGAGGGGAAGTATGCAGTTGTGTTCCTAACCCTTTGAAAAGTGACTCTGTGTGTTGTTTCCCACAGTCTTCATGGCCACCTTGCACACAGACAAAGGCTTTTAGTTCTATCGCACAACTGAAGAACAGACTCAAAATCAAGATCTAACCTTCAGCTAGTACATGCTTCTGTATCTATAAGATGGTCAATCAATCTTTAGTCACAATTTGCTGCATGCTCTGCTCTAAGCTTGATCCTGTGTGGTGATATGGTCCCTTTCTTCAAGGTGTCTATGAGTGGAGGGATGTGACAGGCAGCAGAGGCCTGAAGCAAGTTATTATCACACTGGAAAATATCCAGCAGCTATCCACTCTGTCCAAGGCTGTGAGATTACAGTATCTACTACTTATTTCATGAAGTGTGATTTATTCTTCCAGTCATTTTTTTCTACCTGTCTTAAGGGAAAAGTTTTGAAATTAAAATATGATTTGGCACGAGTCATAATTTAAACAACAATACCCTAGTTGGGTATGTTTGAGAATAGAGCAAGGTTTCTGGGTTTGGTTAACTTTTTGGTTGTGCAGGAATCATCGAGCATTCAGGAGGATGATCCCTTTATGTCTCTATCCATTTATACTTCAATTTAAAAAAGTATATTTCTGGTACGGCTATCTGCCTGTGTCTTTGGCAGATTCACTCCTGCTTTCTGGTTCCTTTTATAGTTATCAGTGCCAACTGGGTGGCATCTCAAATGTCTTCAGGTCCCTTCTCTGACTACAGAGGGCACTTAAGTGATCGTAATGCCACTGTTGGTTTATTTGACAGATATTTGTTGAGCATCTACTCGGGCCAATTCCAACTGCTGCACATATCATACAAAGCAGTCATGGTCGTTGCCTGGTGGACCAGGCATCAGCTCTGGTGTGAGATGCAGATATTGAAAGACAGCAATGATACGATACGTGCTGTGAAGAAGCAAGTACTGGGGGCTGGGAGACCTTGCACTGTGGCTCTAAGGTGTGAATGTAGGCAAGGCTTCTCACAGGAAGCTGATTCTAAGCTGGAAAACCTACAGGAACAGGAGGTGTTAAGCAGGCCACTGAGGTGGGACAGGATGACTCAGGAGGTGTGTGAGTGTAGGTGTGGCATAGTGTCAGGACGAATGCGGGGTAAGAGGAAGGTGAGTTTAATGAGAGAAACACATTCTTGAATACTAGACTGTGAAGGAACTGAGAGAAACCCAGAAGGGATAAGAAGGAAGAAGAATGGCACCAAGAAAATATGTGTGCTGGGGGGTGTGGGGAGATGACAAGCTGCGGTAAGGTCTTGGAATATTCTGGGGCTAAGGGGTACATATGACATGATCTTATGAACATTTTTGAGAAGATGTCTTTGAAGAGAGAGCTAAGAGTTGGTTGGAGGAACCCAAGGGGTCTAGAAGGTGGTAGTTGAAACAGTCAGAGAGGTGCTGGTAACATGCTTTGGATAGCTGGCTGCAGAAACAGATGTTGGTGAACAGAATTAAAAACATTTGCAGTCAGAGATTAGTGTCATGGTGCCTTACTGAATGTGTTATAAGCAGGGTACCAATGCCTGAGAGATGACAGGCTGTCTCCTTGCTTGCCTCTCGTTGGATGATACTGGTGCATGGTGACAGAAGTACACAAGGGGAGCAGGGGGAGGAGGAGAAAGTAGGAGCAAGTACAGTCAGCTTTTGTGTGGCTGTGGGTACTGGGTGGAAAGCCCCCAGAGCAGATATCCCAGTGTCCTTCTTTCTGACCCCTCCCATCCCAGTTCTTTCTGAACTGGACTAGAATCATATTCAGGAAACTTTCAGTGAACTGGTGTTGCTTTCTCTGAACTCAGTCTTGTCTCTTATGAACCTTTCTGTAAAGGTTGAAGGCTTTCTCCATCATCCCTAATCCGGGTTATAGAGATGATAGGCCCTTTCCCTCCCACTTCAAGCCTCCTTCCTCGGGAATTCTACCAGATTTTCTTACTGGTTAATATATTTGTTCTTGCTACTCATGGTATAGATGGAGCACACACTACTTGGAGCTGTGGGACCACTTGTCTAGGGATGGCAGCACCCATAGTTGACTGGGCCCCCCACATTAACCATTATTCAAGAAAATGATCAGTAGTCTTGCCAAAAAGACAATCTGACAAGGGCATTATTTCAATTGAGGTTCCCTCTTCTCAGACAATTCTACCTTGTCCTAACTGGACAAAAATCAACACATATTCTCACATACTTTATGTAGTTGACCCTTGTCTCATGCTCTATGCATAGTTATTTTGTATGACTGAAGCCTGAACATGTGACAGCAGGTTATTGGAGTGCCAGACTCCACTGATGGGCCAATGGAGTGTGGTAACAGCTGTGTAGCTCTAAATATAGTTGCAGACTGTGGTAGTTTGAATATGCTTGGTCTAGGGAGTGACACTATTAGGAGGAGTGACCTTGTTGGAGGAAGTGTGTCACTGTGAGGGTAGGCTTTGAGAGCCCTTTCTCCTAGATGCCTGGAAGCCAGTCTTCTCTCCTTTGCCTTTGGAACAAGATGAAGAACTCTCTGCTCCTCCAGTGCCATGCCTGCCTGCATGCTGCCATGTTTCCTGCCTTGATGATAATGGGCTGAACCTCTGAACCTGTAAGCCAGCCCCAATTAAATGTTGTCCTTATAAGAGTTGCCTTGGTCATGGTGTCTCTTCACAGCAATGGAAGCCCTAACCAAGACACAGACATAATGAAATAGCCACCCATACTCATACCTGCTGTCATTCATCCATTACAGGATAAGTGATGTGTCATTTACTCAGCATACAATAGCAAAGAGTGATGTGTTATAAAGCTTGAAATGGGTCAAGGATATGTAGAATGCAATGATTTATGAAAGCCAATCATATCAGGGTAGAAAATATTGATACTAATTAGTAAGTTTGTACTGTACCTTCCAGGCTGTGTGCTAAGAACTTTCTTTGGGTGAATGTATGAAGTCCCCACTGCACCCAGTGGAATGGTACTGACATTATCCCCATTACATGGAGCCAGAAAGTGAGGTTAGAAGAAGGATTTCTAGTGGAATCAAGATGGAAGTCTAGCCTGTGTTGCTCAAAGACCAATCCTCTTAAAAATTCAACCATAGAAATGGAGTGGTTTTCAAAATGACTTGAGATCCCTAGGGTTCAAACATGAGCCTCAGGGTATACAACTGGTAGGCCAGCTCTTTCCATCTACCTGAGCAACCAAATGGCATCTGTCTATGTATTTGGCTCTGAAGAAGATTTGAAGGGAGAATTCCCTACTTAAGAAAGAATGAAATTGCTGGATCCAAAGATTTTTAACTATGTGGGATACTGAAGCTGTTAAAATTAGTGCCAGCCCTGCCATACATGTTGTGATACTTCAGAAGTCTGCCCAAGGCAAAGACAGGACTACAATTCAAGAGAGATAATTTACTTTTGATATACATTATTTTAATATCCAATTTTCATGTTTTTTTGTATACATATATGCTTGCATGAGTTCATGTGCAACACATGCATGCAGTGTCCACGGATGCCAGAAGAGGGTAAAAGGTCCCCTGCAACTGGAGTTACAGGTGGTTGTGAGCTACCATGACAGTACTGAGAACTGAACCCAGTCCTCTCCAAGAGCAGTTAGTGCTCTTAACAGCTGAACCATCTCTCCAGTCCCTATGAGACATGCCCTACCCTTTGATAAATTAGAAGTAAACTAATTAATAGAATGTGAGAATGTGTGGTAGGTTGTTACCATTTAGAATGCTTTTGTGAATTTCTTCTGTGAGAGAAGTGAGGCTGCTCATTGTTAACATTGTTCTTACAGTGTCCATCCTATGTCAGTCACTCAGCATGGCAAAGTGTCTGGCTTTGTGCTGCTGTCCTATCTTGCTTGGTGCTCAATCTTCAGTGTCTACTACATCATGATTACTGTCTCAGTTAAGGGTTTGTATTGCTGTGAAGAGACACCATGACCAAGGCAACTCTTATGAAGGCAAACATTTCATCGGGGCTGACTTACAGATCCAGAGGTTTAGTCCATTATCATCATAGCAGGATGTAGGCAGACACAGTGCTAGAGAAGTGGTTGAGAGTTCTACATCTTGATTCTAAGGCAGCCAAAAGGAGACTCTCTTCTGCAGGCAGCCAGGAGGGGACTCTTTTCTGCACTGGGCAGGGCTTGATCAAAGGAGCCCTCAAAGCCCATCTACACAGTGACACACTTCCTCCAACAAGACCACACCTATTTTAACAAGGCCACACCTCCTAATGGTAACTCTTCACATGGGTCAATCATACTCAAACCACCACAGTCACCAAACAAATACATGCTGATTAAATCAACACATTGAACTCAGGAAGTGAAAGTATAGGGATCTTAGTCCTTTAACACCAGGAATGGATTGCAACCCACTCTCCCTCTTTTTTTTTTTATGACAAAAGAATGAGTTTATTGAAAGCCATTAGCGCAAGGCCATTGGAAATTGATGTTTGTGTTTGATCTCACTTCATGTTTAGAATGTTATTCTCGTACACACACACACACACACACACACACATACATACATAGATATATGTCATATATATATATATATATATATAAACAAATATCAGGTATATATACAAACATATACATATTTTAAATATATATATTTGAAAACCCTCATCACACAATACAACTCTGTAGCCCTCCAAATTTCAGGTTTGAATATATTCACTATCTTAGATAAATTATCTGTTAGCTGTTTCCTGTAATACTCATAGATTCCTTTTATTACAAAGCATGATGCAAATATTTTTAATTAACTTCAACCATTTTGGTTTCCTGAGGTAATATCTTGTTATGGATCCCTTAGTGGCCACAAATCCTTGACCTGTTTGACTCAGCCTCTTGAGTACCAGGTTAAAAGTATGAGCCACCCTATAGGGCCCTTGATACAAATGACAAATTATAACTTGGGTTTTTAAGAATGTGTTTATTTCAAGTTTATTATTTAATGTATTTGGTTTGTGTTGTACATCAGTTAATGTGGAAATACACAGAATAGTTATTGTTTTCTCTCCACATGAAAGATTCTACATTCTGGTGAGCTTCTTATAGGTTAAGCATACCACTTGACAGTAGCCATTAAGAGAAGAGGCCATCATTGGCCAGCAGGGGTTGTCTATGGTCTGCCCATGCTCACCACATTCGACTCTTTTCTCTTGCTATGCCTGTCTCACTCTCTTACAATTTCCCTGAATTCTAAATCCAACGTGAGTGTTAGGCCAATAGCGCAGTCTTCAGCAGCTGGAGACTGCCTGCAATGATGCTGATCTCGGCTAACACTTTCTCAAGATAACTAGTGGTTTAAGGAATGTCATGTTGCCATGGCTCTACATTCATGTAGGCGGGGGCCGTGCAGCTGGGATTCAAATTAAGTCAATATCCAGCTATAAGTGTTCATTTTTTTCTTTTTGTCTTTGAGATTTTTTTTTTTTTCAATTAAGACAAAAAAAATTCATGACAAGAAAAATACTGTGTCTTCCCAGGATGAGTTACTTTCTGTTTTGCATTGTTTTCCCTCAAAGCTGAATTTTCCACCTTGGAGGTAAGTCCCTGTCAGGGTCATCTGAAAGCTTCTGCCTCTGGAGGGTTGTGTAGTGCAGATCTGGGAAACAATTCGAACAGAGCCCTAACAGCAACAGCAAAGATGACAAAACAACCCCCGTCCCACTCAGTCCCACTTCCAATCCATGTAATCTTTTTTTTTTTTAATGTATGCAGTTCCAAAGAAGGAAGGGTAGCTATCATCCCCCACACTCACACAAAACAGGCCTCTGTAGTAAAAGACACGCTAACAAGAGAAACACACATACATGGTTTCATGTAAGGTCTGGGTGACTGGGAGTTTTCAAAAAGAATGAAGATCCAAAGAAACGGTTACACTTTTCTGCTGGATTGTTTGTTTGTTTGTTTGTTTGAACATGAGCTGGAGTTATCTGGGAAGAGGAATCTCAATGAAAAAAAAATACCATTAGGTGGCCTCTAGGCAAGTCAATAATGTATTTTCCTGATTAATGATTGGTGTGGGAGAAAACACCCCATGAGGGACGCCAGGGCATGCCATCCCTGGGTAAGTAGTCCTTGGTTGTTTATGACAGCAGGCTGGGAAAGGCATGGCGCACAAGCCAGGAAGGAGCATTTCTTTAGTTCCTGCCTCTGGATTTCTGCCTTGAGTTCTGTCCTGACTTCCGTCAGTAATGGAGCATGACCAGTAAACTATAAGACAAAATCCTTTTCTCTCCAAGCTTCCTCTTCCTTCTCCCTCCCCCACCTCTTCCCTCTCCCATGAAGGAGAGAGAGAGAGAGAAAGAGAGAGAGAGAGAGAGAGAGACAGAGAGAGAGAGAGAGACAGAGACAGAGAGAGAGAGAGGAGAAACAGCCTGAGCTTGGCATAGGATTTTGATAACCTCAAAGGCCACTTCCAGTGACATGCTTTCTCCACCAAGGCCAGACCTCTTAACTCTTCTAATCATTCTCAAACACTCCACCAGCTAGGGACTAAGCATGCAAATATAGGAGTCTATGGAGGCTATTCACCACAACAGCTTTACTTCAAACACACAGGGCAGTGTAAGCAGAGAATGTTCTGGATTCAGAGACTCCATTGCTTTTAGTTGCCATGTTCGATACCATCATAATGCATAAAGACTGACACATGAGGTATTGACGAGAATCGTGTGACTCTTCTTGGTTAGCCCATACCTAGAAGTAGCTGGAATACCAGAGAAAAGTCTCAAAGACTTCTACTGCCTTCCCTCCAAGGGCAGGTCTGCTGTGTGTCACACGTGTGCCCTACAGTGGTGGATTGACATCCCTAAAGAGACAGAACCACTTCAGGGCATATACTTCCTTCTTCAGTGTGCAAGTGTCCGTTTCAGAAAAGGCATTGGTGCAAAACTGCGCCGTCTCTACAGACCTAAGATTTGAAGCCACTGATCATTTTTCAGTAAGAGTTTTTAAAACTCCCATGTATCTTCACGTCCGTCTGTCATCCAGTTATGACCCACATTTTCTCATGCAGGTAAGGGCAATGGATACATTGCACAAGTGAACAGGTTTGTGTGGCACCCCTCTATGGGCAACTCTCTCCATTCTATGTCCATTCTATGGGCAACACATCTCCATCATTTCTGAGCTGTCCCCTGGGTGTAGGCTAGTCGCCACATTAAAGTCTTTGTTTCCACCTAGCTTCCTTAAATCTGAATCAGGCCTGAGGGGTTTGGAAGGCAGTTGTCTTTTCAGAAAAAGTCCTATTTTATGGAACTCTTTAAGAGAAGAAATGTTTGACACCCTTCCCTATTTCCAGCACAGAAAGACATATTTTTTTCTTTCTTTTCTATTAGACACAGTTGAGTTTCTGACTCAATACAGGACTGAGTGGAAGATTCGCCCTGTTTTTCTCAAATTCATTTGCCTTTACTGTTTTTTTTTTTTTCCATCTTGTTCTGCAATGAGGCCAGTCCGAGAATGACTCTTAGAAATGCAGCCATGTCACACGGTCTCTGGGAGTAATATCCGACTGATGTGTTGACTCTTAGTGCTTCAGCTACGGGTGGATTTTCTTTGGAAGTAGGTTATAGCTATGAGAGCTGCAGGCTGTCGGCCCTGTGTTGTTTCCGTAGTTAATGAAGCTCTGTCAGAGGGACTGGAGAATATGTGCTTGGGTTTATAATTCTAGCAGCCTGTGCTGGTCCTGACGCTCAGGAAATAGCACCCAGAGGAGACAAAGGAGACGCACGTGGGTGCGGCCGCCTGTTCCCGGGCAGAGGAAACACAATGGCAGCTGCGGCAGGGGCTGTGGGGAGGGAGCAGAGGGCGTGGTGCTGGATGCTAGAAGCTTCTGTCTGGGGTGCAGTCGGGGTAAGCAAGCTTGTTTCTTGTGGAAATAGTGATCGCCCACACAAGGGAGATACTGTTTCGTTTAAGGTGTAATAAACTCTGAGATTTTTTTTTTTGACTCTGCCTAGAAATGTAAAAAGACCATTTCTTACCCCAGGTGCTCACCTGCCCTCTAAATCTGCCTAAATTTCCTTCCTTCCCCACATTTGACCTTTAAAACTCTCATGGATAAATCTCTGTGAAGCTATTGGTGTCCTTTGCCTTGCTATTAAAAACTGAGCAATAGCAATGCAAGGCCAGAATTTATCAAGGACTTGCCACATACAGATTCACCTCATTACATCCGTTCCCAGCAATCCCATCGTATCTCCAGGGAGGACCATCCAGCGACACCCTCCCCCACCCCAGAGAGTACCATCCTGCTTCAGAAATGCAACGATTTGACAGACTAAGTGAGCAGAAAGTATGTAGTCAGGAGCTGGCATTCCCTAAAACTACCTCCCTTCAGGACCACACCTTTAAAATGAGAAGGGGTGGGGGAAGGGAAGGGAGAGAATAACAATGAATACATATGTGTGTGTTTATTATTTTGCTCTCTGTGTACCTGAGTCTCTGTATTTGAATGGGAGCATTAATAGATCAGTCTATTATTTCTTTTTTTCTTTTCTTCTTGTGATACCCAATAACCCATGTCCAACAATAAATGAAAATTTTTATCAGTAGTGAACGTATTGTTCTTGTATTTTCTGATTAAGTCTTGTGTCGGCCTATGTCAAAGGTAGGGTTGTCAGTATAACCACACTGTACACAGCACTGGCTCACTCCTCAATTAGTAACTGCCCAAGCTTTCATCCTAGCAGGTGCAGCATTACAAGTATATTTATTTTATGTAAAATCGGCTCCCAAAGCAGTTATGTTGACAATTTAAGTCTGGCATGTTTTTAAAATTATTGTAATTTATTATTAGTTATTATTTATGTCCTATTAAATCTAACTGATAAACTAAACTTCATTGTACATAACTATGTATAGGAAAAAGAAACATGGCATATGTGGGTGTGAATAGGAATTTTGTACTATCTTTGGTCCTGGGTATCCTCTGCAGTTTTGAGATGCATTTCCATGAAGGGGCTATTACCTTAGCCATGGAATACACCCAGGAAGCCCCTCCTGTGAGCCCAGTCATGACACAAAAACAGCTTTGGCCAGCCTCTGGAAGCTCTCTTCTCATCTTTCTGCCTTCTTCTTCTGCACCATAAAATAGCTTCTACCCATGAGACTGGGAGTGCTGGGCCTAATGCAATATAAACCTACTTACCCCACCAATGCTCAAAGGAGCTCAGGAGTCCCAGGTTCGAGACAGAGACAGAGAAACTTCTAGAAATATCTTTTCTGTTTCCTGCTACTTTTCAGGACACATGTATTTTTTTATCACCAAGAAAAAAAAAGCTTTATGTTTTTTGCTCAAGACAGTCTGTACATCTGTACACTGTTTCTTTGGCACCAAATTATGATAAAATTAAAACACAACAATAGGAGTTGATTACCTAACTCATGTCCCTACAAATGGCAGTGCCATAAGAAAGGGTCGAGCACAGAGAGCATCTATGGTCTAAACTAGTTCAGAATTATGAAAATCGACTTCCTTTGTTCATTGTTCTTAACCCAACCACTTGATTTAATTAGCAAAATGGCTTGCGAGGAGGGAGCAGGAGAGATGGCTCAGGGTTTAAGAGCACTCGCTGCTGACCCAAAGGACCCAGGTTTGATTCCCAACAACCACATGGCAGCTCCCAGTTATCTGTAACTCAGTTCCAGGGAATCTAATGCCACCTTCTGACTTTGAGAGTCACGTGGGGCATAGACATACAGACAGAAAAAAACACCTACGTACATAAAACATAAAAAGTAAATGGCTTTTATATTTGGAGGGGAAACTTTTCATTCTCTGTTGAGAAATGACACATAGCATTGGCTGAGATCTGGTTGCATTTCCAATGCCTATTCATATGTTTTGGATTTTTCAAATTAATACCTACAATCTGTTTTCATTTTCTTCCATAATTTAACTGTTCTTTATTATCCAACTCCAACTTATTAAACCTCCTCAGGAAAAAGAAAAAAAAAAAGATTATCCAAACCATTATTTCTTCCCAAATAATATAATAGCATCACAATAATTTTAAGATAAAACATATAGTCTAGACTAAAATCCCATAACTGTAGTAGAATCTAGAGGAAAAAAGTTTACAAAAGTCTCACTTTTAAGCATAATGATAATTTATAAAATCGTACTAACTACTTGTTCTGATGTCCCTACTTACATGCAGGTGTCCATTCTCTTGTGTTATGGATGATCTTTTAATAAACAAAATATTTTTTCACCATGATAGTGACACTAAAGATGTTGGGAAGGGTCCTAGGCTGACACACGCCTTAACTGTCTAACTCATACTGAGCCTGGATCCCTGAGCTGTGCCCTTTGAACTCTGGCTGGTAAGAGAAGGGTATTGATGACTGAGATATTGGAACTTTAATGATAGGGAGTTGCTCTCTTGAAACTGTCCTGGCCTCTGATGTCACCATCACCTTCCTGTGCTGCTTGAGGCTCTAAGAACTCCTTTCCACAGTGATTAAATCAGTGCAAATCGGCCTTTCAAACCGGCCGTGGTCATATCCACTCTGGATAAGGAATCTTCCTTATTTCTCAGCGACAGCATCCTTCCTCCACGAGTTTTCAAGCCGAGTTTTCATTCTTTATTGATAACTTCCCTCATCAATGCCAAGACCAATTTGAAGCAAAATGGCACTAGCTGACCTAGGTTGTTCTCAACCTTGGTCAGAGAAGTTTCGTTTTTGCAGTGGACGGCTGTCAGTAGGAGAGATACATGACTGATCAAAGTGGGAGAAGAAGATACTGAGATTTCAGCCCTAAATGAGACATCTATATTTAATCCACTGCCCTACACCACTAAGACTCAAGGAACGAGTACGGAAAGAATGTAAAGGCTGGAGGACGGGAGGAGCGCTGTCTTCTGGGCGTGGTGGGTCTATCACCATCTTGAGTTCACAGTAGCAATGTTAGCTAAGAGCAAGTCAGCCAAAGCCAGGTGTACATGGTTTTGTTGATGATCTCCAGGCCCCTCCTATACTGAGATGCTATTGGCAGCAGACAGTGACTATGGGTAGGGAGAATCATTCTTTACTGAAGACATGAACACTGGTAGTTTCACCATGTTCCAGTGGATGGCCTCACACCACACATATATGTGCAGCACTAGCTAGGCTAAAGGACCCTAAGGTGGGAGCAGGGAATTATGGGGGAATGTGGGAGGAGATCACACGGGAAAATCAGGATAGGCAAGATTGTATTTCATTGTGTACACATATTAAAATTTCAGAAAGAAAACAAATATTTTTAAATTACAAAATGTGTCACCTCACTCCCTTCACCTTGATGTTCATACTCTATTTCCCAGAACACATTTCTTTTGTGCTTCAATTCCCCTTCTTTGTCTGGTTCTTTTGTTCTGAGGGGCAGGAGGAATGGAAACAGAAGAGCTATAACCACAAGTCTCCGCCCAGCCAGCATTTAACCCTTTGCCAACCTAGCCCTTTTTCTTACCAGAGCAGCAAGGGCTAATCATCAACAGAACCCCCTCTTTTTTGAGGCTTAGGAGGTTTCCTTACTGAAACCACTCCTTAGTGAAGCCTTGCTGCCTACTAAAAACGTCCTGTGGTATTTTGAGCCACTTGAAACGCTGTTTGATGTATATTTAGTTTGGAGTATCCTTAGCGATGAAATGCTCTGGTCTTCTGTGGTCTGTACGCATGCAGCTTTAAGCTCCTGAGAAACAAATGAAACTCAGGGCTTTTGTATGGATTTATACCTACCAGGGAACATATTAAGAAATATTTTAAGGCCCCGTTTGATGTCCAGACTACTGGAAAGAAAACAGCCACATGAATAAGTCCTAAGATCAAATATTCTTTCAGACATAATTCACTGACTTCCACAGAACTGATATTGCAGACTCTGTCTATGAATTTGTGAGCTGTTTGGTTTAGGGTAAATAAATTAGTAGTGGACTTACATTTTGAATAGAAATTATGTGTTCTGTGGAGTTTAGTAGTTTGTTATAAAAGCACATTTCATTTTTTCTCTTTAGGTCTTATACCAAAACTGCTTTGGGAGGAGTAGAAATTTCCATTCTGAAGCCTGTGTGTGTGTGTGTGTGTGTGTGTGTGTGCAAAATGTGTTGTTTGTTTGTATGTATAAATGTATATGTACATATATATGTTGTATATGTGTATGTGTATATATAAAGAATGTGTATTGGATACATGTTAGATGTGAGTATGTATAAGATCTGTATTGAGTTGTGTTGCATGTGTATGTGTGATATATATGTGAATTGTATGTGTTGTGTGTGTGTTGTATGTATGTATGTATGTGTAGTATGTGCCTTTTAGGGTGTGTATGTGTTGTGTATATGTATATAATATGTGTATGAGTTATATATGTTTGGTGTGTTGTGTGATATGTGGTGTGTGTATGTGTATGTTGTGTGTAGGGTGCTATGTGGAGTATGTATATGGTGTGTGTGGTGTGTTGTGTGTGGTGTGTGTGTGTGTGTGTTGTATTTGGTCTGTGGGTAATCTTCAACATTTTGGGTTGAGATCAGTCTGATTGCACTCAGTACAATATCCTGTTACTTAGAAAATATTAAAAACTGTTTGACTGACATTAGCCACATGGTACCATAATGGCTCCTTATGATTAACCTAGACATTCGTGAAGTGGATGGGTAAAATAGGAGGAAATGAAGTAAAGATTTTTTTAAGGGCCATGAAGAAACATATTAAATGCCAAATAATAGAGAAAACAACTGTTTTGAGGCTTATTCCTGGGCAAGTTTCCTATGCAGTTCCTGCATTTAGCACCCCGCCACCTCCCAGTCATGAGTGACATAGCCAGTGGTGTTCTGTTAAATTTACCACATGTGCCTGGCCTGATGGGATTAAAAGAAGATCTTAGATGTGGTAAGAGGCCTCACATTGTTGATCTCACAGTGAAGGCAGCTTAAAACATCTTTCGATGATTAGACATTAAAGGGTTAATATTTTGTGAAATGATATAGAAATCGCTGTGGGTCTCACGGGAAATCACTGAGTAGGCCCTCCTCCCATACACACACTGCCCATGTACACTGAAATGAAGCCAGGAATGTGGAGACTTCGATGTTCATTATTTGGCTATTATTTTCATTACAAGGTATTTTGTTGCAGTGCAAAGTGACACCCAGCAGCACCTTTCACATAGGGCTTTAGACCCGCCCCTTTCACTCAGGGCTCTAGCCCCGCCCTGCTCCTCTCTTCCACAAAACTGTTTGAACAGCAACTTCTGGATGCGCACTGCCTTTGGAGCCGAAGCTGTAGCTGTCCACGGGGCTGTAAGTGTCAGGAGTCCCTTCCTCGGCCTCTCTTGAGCAGCCCCTGCAGATGTGGTGGCAGAAGCCCCTGACCTATGTCTAGGGTCACAGTCTCTGAGCCATATCTGCTTCAGTGCCTGTCACAGAGCCCTCATCCTCAGGGGTGTATCCTTCCCTTGCTTCTAACATACCCCAGAGACGAGAATGGCACTGCTTCTGTCTGCATGTCGTTGCTTTCTTCCTCCTGATCATCTGAGAGGCAGCAGAGTGTGCTGTCTGAGAAAAGGGACGATGACCCGGAGTGTGCCCCCGGAGCCTTGTGTCAACTAGCAATGTCAGTTAGCTTTCTGTCACTATAACAAATACCAAAGACATGCAACTTATAAAGACAAAAGGTTAACCTGGCTCATGATTTTTAAAGTATTTCTTTTAGATTTATATATTTTATATGGATAGGTGTTTGCCTGAGTGTATGTTTGTGCATTGCATGCATGCGGCGCCTGTGCAGGCCAGAAGAGGCCCCTGGAACAGGAGGTAGAGATAACTGTATGTCGCCATATGGGCTACCTGAGAACTGAACCTGGATCCTCTGGAAGAGCAGTCAGTCTCTTCTCCCCTGAGCCATTGCTTTAGCCCATTGCTCACAATTTTAGAGCAGGGGTTCTTAATCTGGGGATTGCAGTCTCTTTGGGGGTCAAATGACCCTTTCACGGACATCACATGTCAGATATCCTGCGTGTCACATGAACATTACTATTCATAACAGCAGTGAAATTTACAGTTATAAAGTAGCAATGAAATAATTTTATGGTTAGGGGTCATCACAGTATGAGAAACTGTTTTAGAGATTTCCCTGGTGGTGTGCTAGCCTCCTTGCTTGGGGGTCTGTGGCAGTTGGAATGCATCGTGAAGCAAAACCACATTCCTCACAGAGAGTGGAAAGCAAGTGAGAGAGGAGGTCTTAAAGGGGGGTGACTTCATCTCAAAAAGTTAGCTTCCTCTGTATCCTCCATCCACACGCAGGGGAGGGGTCTCTCATGAGAAAGCAAAGCTTCTATCCTTTGCTTTACCATATGGCAAAACCTCAATCTGACAGTCACCTCACTCTCCCTTGCCTGTTTCCAGTCTGTATCTTCAGATTTCCCTGGAGAGAAGGGGTGGGCATCTGGCCTAGGGGTCTGGGTGCCAGGGTCAAGGAGGCTGGGTCTAGGGTCTGTGTCACAGGCACAGAGGAAGCTAGATGCCTCACTTCTCCCTCAGTCTTTTGCACATCTGTCCTCGTCCTCTGTGGTTCAGTCTTCTACACTTCTGTCTCCCGTGCCTCTGTTCTCTCTGCTGTCTTGCCTGCTCAGTTTTTCCTGCTTAGGCCTCCTCTGTTTTATCTTTCAGTTTTTATCTCTCTGTTTCAATCATATCATGGACCAAAGTGTACTTTTATAACCACCTATTTGAGAAATTATATCCCATGTTCTTAATTTTGTAAACAATAAAGAACATGTCCTCTTTGTTTCTCACACTTTCAATGCCTACATTTTTAAAAAGTGTCAGCCTTTATTTTGCTGAATATAACTTTCTAGGGCCTAATAGTTCTAGTCAAAGAAAATGTTTCCTGTGTCTAAAATAGTTACCTGGGCTTGTATTCCAATGATGAATACATGGATTTTTATTTCCATATTCTACAACAATGCAGTCAGTCCCAACAGGAGAATTTGTGTGTTTGCACATCCAGGGCAACCTAAAGACAGTTTTGTTTGAGTCTGAGGGCACTAACATTGAGGGGAGAGGTTGGAGAAACTGGGGAGCATCCTTTGGTGACCATCCCCCATACACAACAAAGAGTAATCCAGTCCCAAATATCAACAACATGAAGCTGAGAACCCTGTCATAATGTAGGATAAACCTGTGTGGGGCTAAGTCACAGAACCTAAGAAATAGTTTCCATGTTTATTTCAGTAAAGCTGAATCTTCTTTAAGCTACAGAAAATGGCTTTGACCTCTAAGCTCATCTCCACGGCTGGGATATTTCTGCCCTGTGAATCCAGTGATCCCTCCTTTTTTCAACATTGCTTCACTACATTTTAATTCTGGTGACATATTTTCCCCAAGGTATTGCATGATAATTAATAAAGAAGAAAACCAGAAATTCATTTGCCTCTACTCATTACTGAATAGGTGTGATTTTAGAGAAAGCTGAAATCATTTTTTAATATTTTACTTGTATTTCTAATCAACACCTACCTAAGAAATATAATTATACAATTTTCTAGCTGTCTGTTCTTTGAGAATTTGATAATGAAGTTTGCAGTATACCCATTTCCCCAAGCTGTCAATACATCTAAGGTAAATTTAATTTGCAAACAGCTTATAATACAGACCAACAAGCACATCTTCATTTATATATTCCATTTTTGCAAAATGTATTATTCCTTTAAATGGTCACTCTGTTTCTTCCTCCCTTTGTCACAGCGGGCAGGGTAGAGGGATGCTAAGATGTAAGGACCCACTGTACTGAGTGGAGTGCAGTGTTGTGGTTACGATATACTTAGGGAGGGCAAGGAGAAAGCTCGGAAGTTAAAAAACACCCACTGCTTTTCCACAGGACCTGGGTTCGATTCCCAGCATTCCCATGTCTCTCACTCTTTTTCCAGGGAACCTAATGCCCTTCTCTGGCCTCTGGGGGCACCAGACACATGATGATGCAGAAATATTTGCAGGTGAAACACCCACACACATAACAATTTAAAGAACAATGTGCTCAGCAGTTCATCTGACACTCTCTTGATGATTTGCATATTCATCACTGCACCGAATGTTAAGTAGGCATATGCTAAGCAGTGCTGAGAAATCCAGTCAGTGTTCCTTCGGCACAACTGAATTAAACTTTTTCTCAGCCCCTCCCACTTGTTCAGGGTTTTCCAGTGCTTGCCCTCAGCATCAGTTTGACAGCCGTCCTTGGAGAGTACCGTATACCCTGCTTTGTTTCCTCTCTCCTGCTTTCCTTATTTTCCCTTCTTCCTCTCAACTATTCCATTCACACACACTTATACTAAAACACCCTTCGGCTGCCTCTCTTAGGATCCTGGGTCTTAGGAACAATAGCAAACAAAACAAAACCAGATAATACCTGTACCTTCCGTCTTCATCATCATTTTTAAATTCAGAGTTAAAATTCTCACTGTTATTTTAGGAAAGGGAGGGCACAAACTAGCATCCAGAGATACAGTCCCTGTCAGTTCTTTCCCAGGGTGTCCCACTCCCCTCTAACCAGAACATCATTTTCTGCCTATAATTTAAGGAATTAAAATAACATAACCTAAGCCTGAGAACATGAAGTTGGGCCTGGGGAGATGGCTTAGTGGGTAGGAGAATTTGCTGAATAACTTGAGGACCAGAGTTTGAATCTCTAATATCCATGTAAAAGCCAGACAGGGATACATGGGCTGTGACCCCAACCCTGAGGAACAGAAGCAAGTGGGCCCCAGAATTTCACTGGACAGGAAGCCTAGCCAAAGTACCAGCTCCAGGTCTAATGAAGACCTTGTCTCAGTGGAATGAAGTAGAAATGATATTGTCCTCTGGCCTCTGTCAGTACACATACATGTGGGTTCTCTCTCTCTCCTCTCTCTCTCTCTCTCTCTCTCTCTCTCTCTCTCTCTCTGTGTGTGTGTGTGTGTGTGTGTGTGTGTGTGTGTGTCTTACTCAATTTTTTTCACAAAATTAAGTACTCAAAGGGTAGTCTTTGGGATACAAACAAAGTATCACTGAATATCATACCAACCTTGGACCTTGCTGAGAACATGAGCGCCTAGGCTGGAGGGATGGCACAGGTTTCAGAGTATGCTGCTTTTCCAGCAGACTCATTTCAGTTTTCACACCCACACCAGGTGGCTTACAGCCATCTATAACTCCGGCTTCAGGGTTATCCAGTACCCCTACAGGCATGTAACCACATACATACACATAATTAAAATAACACAAACAAAGCTTTCAAAAGAAAATATGAGTGACCATAGCCAAATTTGTTTTAATCTTTTAAATAAACACATAGCATGCCTCTTCTTTGGGTACAGTATCATAATTTGTGTAGAGTATGTTTTAGTCAAATCAGGGTGATTAGAATTTCAAGCTCCTGTCTTTTCTTTCCTTGGAGCCTTCAAATTCCTCTCTTCTAGTTCAATTCTGATTATTTGTGTATACAATCTCTGTAGTTTATGGAATGTTTCCTGCTCATCTTTGCTCTTACTCCAAAGCGTAAGATTCCAGATGTTTCTTTATACACTTACCCAAAAGATGTAAGAAATTTCTTCCCAAGGATATGAAACAATGAGAAACATATCTCATTTGTTTTGCACAGGCTTTCCTGAAGGTCTTGGCTATGACCATTTTAGTGGGCCTTGACCAGAATTCATATTGAGGCCCAATTTTCCAGGATAAGAGATTTATAGGTATTTAATAGTTCCACGCACTCATCTAGTAGGTGTAATTGGGACATACTTAGGTTTCATAGACTTTGAGTGTGAGTTCAAAGTAGACCTTTGTGAACAGTGATGAAGGAAACCCATGAAAAATCTAAAGAAAGGACTAATCAATAGCACATGCCCAGACCCACACACATCCTGTGTTCTAGTCTAGGTATTTATTGGTTTCGTATAGACTTGAAGACCTCTTCCATACTGATATTTCCTGTGACTGTTATGAATGTATGGCCCCTCAATTCTGGGTGAAAGTTTCTTGTTATAAACATTAAAATTGAGACGGAAATGAAAGTATGTAAGAAACAATGATCTGATCCTTTAAGAACATGCCAGTTACCCACAATGCATCTAGTTATACCTTTCAGGACTTGATGTGTAACTTCCTATGGTATTTTTGAGTAAAGCTCACAACTATAATCTATTTTTGTTTTTGTAAGTGGATGGCTGAGGTTTCTGGAGACTCCAACATTTCCTTACCATCACCACCAATATAATCCTCGAAGCTGATGACAGAAGCTGATTGACATACTGTGTTGTCAGAGCGCCTATGTCTTATTCCATCTATGATTGAATCAATGACCTCTGTTGATAAGGAGAGTTATGCACTGTGACTGGACTTGTCATAGCCGAGCAATGTGGTCCAAGTGTCATTTTGCATATTGGTGGGTATATCCTTCAGTCTTCACTGAGCTAGTGAAATGCCATCTTTAGCTAGCACATCCTGTCTTGAGTCACTTACTCGCTTACTAGAATTATTAGATCAAGGCATTTTTCATTTCTCATTACATGATGACCATCCCTTGGCTTCTTTCCTGCATGATCTCGCACCTCAGTCATCCTTCAAACTGCTGCCAAGTATCTTCTCTAATATGTAGTTCTGTTGACACTATTCTTCAAAGTATTTTGGTAGATTCCCTTGTCCACTCTAAAGAGTTTCAAAGACCCTGTGTCTCTGGCTCTTACCTGTCTCCATCCCACATAATAGGATAAGGCTCTATACTGGTCTGCCTTCTCCCCTTCCCTCTCTTGACTATGTGTTCTACTCCTAACATGCTTTTCCTTTTCTTAGTTTATTGCTCAGCTTTCCACTGGTATACATGAGAAAAATCAACTCAAGAATGAAAGGTTTATTTGGCTCATGTTTCAGTCCATGGTCATTTGGCTTTGTCATTTCTAACTTGTAGTGGTGAAGATCATTGTGGACATATAATGGAGCAAAGCTTCTCATCTTAAAGTGACCAGAAAAGAGAGGAGAAAGAGAGAGAGAGAGAGAGAGAGAGAGAGAGAGAGAGAGAGAGAGAGAGAGAAACAGAGAGAATGACAGGGGAGATACACACAGAGAGAGATGACAGAAGAGACACACAGAGAGACAGAAAGAGAAAAAGAGAGAAAAACAGAGACAGAGACAGAGAGAGAGACAGAGAGAGAGAGAGAAGAGAGAGACGAGAGAGAGAGAAACAGACCAGGGAAACATACACCTAGAAGCATACTTCAATGGCACACCTCTTAGTAAGCAACTTCTGTTTATGCCCTCTTCTTCAAGTTTCTATCACCTCCCCATACACCATCAAGACCTGCAGATGTCAGTAACTAACCAGTTTGTGATGTCATCAGTGCCTCCATCATTTAGTCACCTCCCAGAGGCTCCACTTCAGTATACTTCCACAGTGAGCACCAAGCCTTCACTATGCAGCATTTATGAGGTATTTCAGATTCAGATCAAAACATAGTGATTGAGTTTGGCCTGTTACTGTACCCTGCTCCATTCGCCTCTCCTGACTCAACCACACCAAGATGAGTCAGGTGTCTCTGGCTTCAGCTTCCAGAGAGACCTCCATATACCTCTTGTCTTCTATGGCAGCTCACCAACCACAGTGCTGAAATGATCCAAGGATACATTCATCCTTTACACACATCTAAAGGACCATATCCTCTCATCTTAATGTGCTGGTGCTGAGAACATGGGAGATGGGAGAGAGAAACACTCTGTTGAGCCTTGCCAGATTTCTCAACGAGAACATCCATCTCTCTTTTCTACTTTTAATGAAAATAGGTCATCTGTAGTTGATAGTCAGTCCTGCAGTTGGCTTTGTTCTACTTACCAAGTTGTAACAGCACATTTTAAAGATTTCGCCTGCTCTGTTACTACTGTGTACAGTCTAATCAAAGTTTCTGAAATCTTTCTGTCTGGGCGCACATTTTATCTGCTTTGTTTTGAAATAAATATTTTAAATATGCTTTCCCTTGGTTGGTGTGGGTATGTTTGTGAGCTTGGCATTTTATCTGAAGTCCAGGTATATCATTCACTTTAAAGTCTTTTAAGAAAGTTTGGGAAGGCACAGAGCAAATTTTGTTGATGAAAATTTTATGTTTATATCAATTAGAAAAAAGAATTCAGGGCTGGAGAGATGGCTCAGCGGTTAAGAGCACTGACTGCTCTTCCAGAGGTCCTGAGTTCAATTGCCAACAACCGCATGGTGGCTCACAACCATCTGCAGTGGGGTCTGAAACCCTCTTCTGGTGTGTCTGAAAACAGCAATGGTGTAATCATATACATAAAACAAAACAAACAAATAAATAAAATTTTTTAAAAAGAATTTATTGGGAGCATCAGTGTGGTACTTGTAGACTTTCTTAAACTTTGCACTTGTGAGAGCAGACACAATCCTTTTGTTTTTTTCCCATTAAAATAGATATATTTTACTTTTGCTAAGTAATGATAACTATGAAAGTGAGTCTCTCTTCAAGTTTATTTACTATGGGCAATTCATGATGGGTTTTTGTTTGCTTACTTGCTTTGGGTTTTAAATTTGGTATATATACTGAACTATAAAGAACACTGGAACTTGCTTATGCTTTCACATGAATTGATCCTTTGTTCCTCTCTAAAATCTTGTCATAAAGTAACTCATGGTTTTCCATAGACCACAAGAACAAGGGCCTGACTAAGCAGCTCATTATCAAGAAGACAAATGACTCAGACAAAGAGATTTAAGAATCATGTACATGTAGGTTCCATGGAAGGTCCATCATGCTTTAAAACAGATACAACTTAGAAAATATGGTTCCTGGAGTCAGACAGATGACTCAGAGGGTAAGAGCACTGGCTGCTCTCAGAGAAGATCCAGGGTCAATTCCCAGCACCCACATGATGGCTCATAACCAGCTGTGAGGGATCCAATGCCCTCTTTTTGCTAGACATATACGCAAGCAAAACCCTCAAGCACATACAATACAATGAAAATTATTTTTAATAAAAAAGAAAACACAGTTTCTTAGTTGGAACTGAACTAACACTAAGTGTCATCCAGGAGAACGATGTAAACTCTTCACCACAGTTGACCTCTCGTTGTTTGCTTTTATAAATGGGTCTTAAGGATGCTTCTGAGTGATCAAAACATACTTAAAAATCAATCTGAGGAATTTTTGTCTAAGGTTTTACTTCTTCCCTTTAAGAAAAATAGGCATTTAAGATGACTTAAATATGAACTGTAAATACTCTCCAATTTGGAGTCATTGTTTCTACTAATCTTCATTACACCCAAGCGTTTGAAAATCATGGTCATTGTCTATAAGAGTTTTGAGACAAACCTTGGTGAAATCTAAGTCCTTGCTCATCTTCATCCTGTCTATTCCTGGAGTTCACACATCCACACATCCACAGCAGGCTGAGGAGGAAGGAAAGAGAGAGGGAGGGAAGGAGAGAGGGAGGGAAGGAAGGAAAAGATTTAGAATGTATATGCTCAGGGCTTAGCATGGCCTTCCTTCTGCTCTCCCTCTGAGTCCTCCTGGAACACTCCAAGTACTTTTGTGACCCTGTGCCTACTCCTAGATGTAACTCAAGCAAGGGAAAGTATTATAGCATCATATGCTTAGAACATTCTAGCATTTCTTCCACATACAGGCTGGAGCAACTCCTTCCTTTCTGTCCCAGGGCAGCAAGACCAGTTCCACTCGAGCTCAGGCAGCAGAATATACCAAGTTCTAGTCTATCTCATGTTTCTAGGAAGCTCTGTTGTCCAGGTCAGTCATCGCCTTGACTTCTTCATCTTTAAAATGGAGTCGCATTGGTGTCTAATGAGAATTTAAAAAAAAAAAAAACTGCATGTAAAAGAACTGGCACAGGGCCTGACACAGACATGTTATAGAAATGGTAGATATTGAGGATTTTGCTGGAGTCATTATCTGTCTGGCTTTCCTTTTTAAAGCTAGAGAGCAGGTAGTGTTGTGTTTTGTAAATATGTAGTGTCTGGAAAATTATAGCTACTCAGGAACTGTTTACTGAGTGTATGGAATGGGATTGGAATAGGGTTTGTGAGCAAACAGCAGCTTCCTGTTTACATCATTCTGGGAGATCTGCTCTCCCACACACTTCCATCATTTCCTTCACCTGTGGAGGCCATATGCATCCTGTAGTCCAGAAACTACTGCCATTTCTCATTTCTTCATTTACATTCATAACGTATCTTAGTTATCTTAGTTAGGGTTTTCATTGGTGTAAAGAGACACCATGACTAAGACAACTCTTATAAAGAACAACAGTTAATTGGGGCTGGCTTACAAGTTCTGAAGTTCAGTCATTATCATTATGACGGGAAGCATGTTAGTATCTAGGCAAACATGGATCTGGAATTGCTGAGAGTTCTACATCTTGTCTGAAAGGCAGCCAGAAGCAGACTGGCTTCTAGACAGCAAGGATGAGGTTCTCAAAGCCCACCCACAGTGACACACTTCTTCCAACAATGCCACACCTACTCCAACAAGGCCATGCCTCTTCATAGTGCCACTCCCTGGGCCAAGCATATTCAAACCACCACATAGAACAAATAGTCCTGGGCTCCTCTTTCCATATTCAGGTGTAGCTTCCTGTGTGAGGGACATATCTGCCATTACACTGCTGGAAATAGACTGGGTGTTGGCAGGGAGATCTGTTTTATTCCATGTTTTAACTTATTTCTTTTCTATTTCTATAGCTCTTTCTTTCCCGGGAAACTCTAGACCTTGTGATTCTTTTTTCAGCCTGGAAAATGTCCTTGAATTACCCAAGGCTGTGTATTGTCTTGCTCACACCTGGAGACAAGCAGGTGGAGTGGCCGAGGCTGTTTTGCAGGAGGAACTGCAGCCGGTCTCTTGCATAGAGCAGGCAATAAGATAGGATTGAAGCAGGCACTGCCTGTGGTTGCATGCAAGTTAGTTGCTCAATGACCATGGAAAATCCCATGAGTGGATGAAAATCTTGTGAAGGTGAAGTCTCTAAGGATAATACATCCTGGATCCCTTGTGAGGTCCTGCAGAATAGTCTAGAACATTTGTTTAATTGTCTTATCATTGCCTTTTGACTTTAAACTTGTGTCTGACTCACATTGCCCACAGTCTAAAACACAGAAGCAGCTCAGAATGACAATTTAATGGATCAAAAAACTTGAACAGTGTTTCCCCAATTGTGTGTGTGAAGGATAGTTCCATTAAATTAAATTAATTGTAAAGACGTTTGTTCATTAGTGACTCATTTCAGATCTGCAGCGAGAAAATGGTGGGTTACCTTGACTTTGACGCATACTCTGGGAGTTGGGGATGTAGTGACTAATTTAGAAACAATTCAGGAATACCTATAGCTCGCCTTACATTTTAATGAAAAATCTCAAAGAATAAAAATGTGAAAACACCACCAGTGAATAATTGGTGCAGGCAATTAGGAAAGAAGAGAACTGTTCTTAGAAATGGTGGTTACATAACGTGGCCTGTCGCATATTCTTCAGGAACATGGGGGCAGACCGAGTAAAAGGCAGAATCTCTCATCATGACACACAGCTGATGCCAGCCACCATACAGTCCTTGACTCCTTCAAGACCTTGGGTTGAATCCCACATTGTAGGTGTTATAGACCAGAGAGTAAAATCTTAAAATCTCAAGGATCAAGAACAGCAAACATATAAAAGGAGAGATTGAAAACTATCCCTCCATCAGTCTTGCCTATACCCAGCCAAGAGAGTGGATGAATTTTAAAAGGGGGAATGGCAGCAGAGAATAGACAAGGTGGAGATTGTCTCCAGGACGAGTCCTCTGCAAAGCTGCTTCTCAGTAGAGTTGTTTCCTGCCTGAGGCTAAAGACACCTGGGACAGCACAGACACAGAGTAAAATGCACAGACCATTATTTTTCAGGCATCACAATTTATTTACAGTGGCTTTCCTGGGAGATGATCCATGCTCTACATATTTCTTGGAAAGTGAAGACCTTGGTGGTTGTTAGTTCAGTCAGAGGAAGCGCATCCATTACTGTGATCACCTCATAGCCTCTTCCTCAGCTGAGAAATAAACCCCATGCCTGCTGGAGGTGCCAAGAGTCATTTTGATTCAAACAAGCAAAAAAAGAGGCAAATCTTTTATTTTAAAGCAGAAATTTATGCTATTGTCATTCTTAATAAAAGTAGTTATAATTGGAGGGTTTTTGGGGTTTTTTTTTGTTTTGTTTTGTTTTGTTTTTAAAAAAAAAAAAAAAAAACTTCTGACTTACTCTCACAAGAAGATACCTTGAAAAAGGGAAAGTCTTCAATATAGTAATCCAGTCTGCCTGTCTCTGTGTCAACATTTCTCTCCTTTTTATAGATTGTATATAAAACTTAGAGTCACGTGTTACTTCCTTAAGACAGAAACGACCTCTGGAGTAACGCACATTACTGTCTCTGGGACCGTTTGTAATGCCACTCACATACTGAGAACAAGCCCTGAAAATGCTAGGTGGCATTTGTTCAAATGTCATGCGAGATGGTATCCTTATACCAATCAGTTTCCAGGACCTATAAAAGGAAAGGTTAGCCAAAACAATTAAGTATTTATGGGAAAACACTAGAGAAAGTTAAATTTGAGGGCTAAGGAATAAATGTTGAGGAATCCGTCCTATAAAGGGCTGAATTTCCTAATATATGAACATTATTAGTGAAAAGAGAAAAGAACAATACTAGGTAGTGGCTGTGGAGTGTTGCAGGACTTTTCCTGCCTAGTGGAGTTGCAGTGGAGTTCGGTGATTGGGCAGTAGAAGAGGTGGGTGGAGCAAAGAGTTGGAAGAGGGAGCCAGAAGGAGAGAAGGACCAGGTGAAGCAACATGGAGGAAGACGTATGGGTCTAGAGCAGTCTCGAGTAATTAAACATATCAAAAGATTAGATATTGGGTAACAATTCTAATTGTGTGGACATTTTGTGTGTTGAGCATTTACTAATATATATAAATCTATTAGATAATCTTAAAGCTTTAAGAGTCTTCATTCTTCCGGGTACCATGAGCAAGGCGGATATTGTCTGGGGCTTAGCTGAGTATTATGAGGGTGGCAGAGTTGAACAAAGGGCCATGCTTAGAGCCGTGGAGTCCACGGAGCTGGTCTGCGAAGGCAAGGGTCACGACAGCTTTTCGTGGTCCCAGCCGGCACTCCTGGCTAGCCGTGCTATGTCGGAGTGGGGACATAGAGCACCAACATGAAACTAGCCAAGCTGCGCCGTTTCATAAAATTCTCCCACTACAGTGGAATATTAAGAGACAGGTTACAGGAGAGGAAATGCAGATGGCTTATTAAATATGTGGCGGAAGTTTTAAATTCACCTTGTAGGAAAGAAAACGGGAACCGACACAACAGTGAGCTCCCATCTCTACTTGAAAGATAAGAGGAAGTGTTTTGAAATCATGGGGTCTTCACCTGGCGTAAAGCTGGTGAGATTAACAGTACCAGACCCATCAGTCCCTAAATACATTAAAGGCAGGCGAGCCTCACGTCATGTATTCAGTAATCTTGTCTGTAGAAGTTGTGTGCGCAAGTGTACTGAAATATACTATGAGGTTTACTGTGGTTTCTTTACATCTAAAACATGTAGAGAAAACATGTAAAAACCACTAACTGAAGTCTAGCTAACGAGATTATGAAAAAAATATTTAAGAAACTATATTGTCACCGATACACATTAGGTCAATTTAAATGAGCCAATGCGGTAAGTGGCTCAAAATGTACTGCCAAGTAGGGAACATGAATGAATACTTTGCACACTACACTTATGAGAAGCTACCTGAGAAACTGCAGTCGCTCGGTTCCTTGCGGTTGCTGAGCTGCGAGTTGGAGGAAGTTAGAGAAACGCAGGTTTTACTCTTCTTGTAAGGTATTTTAGTTGAGACTTAAAAAATCATTTTCAAATTTAACACTATTTTCACATTTTAAAAAGCAACCATTTCTTATTATAGAGAATTGGAAACAAGTGAAGTGTAAACCGAACGTCAAATTTCTCAGTGGGGTGGGAATAGAGGAAGAGTCTATGCCCAACATCCTTCAGCCATGCTGTGCACATGTGCACCCTGTCTGCTCTGCTTTATAGCTGGCTTTTGTCATTATCAAAGATTGCATGGCATTAAATATCACTGCATAAGCTATAGCTGTCTACTGGTGCATTTTCATTTTATTTCCCATTATGAACTGAAAGAAGGTTTGAGGGAGAGTAGAAATCAAAGTAGTTAGAGAGATTTATTAAAAAAAAAAAAAAAATTAAGGAGTTGCTCCTAAGATTTGGACCCAGGAAAAGACACAGGAGATGCTACAGGACACAACATGACCTGGGTCCCGACCTTTATGTTGGTTATTGATACTTTTATCCCCTTAACTTTTTGTATATCTGAACTTCTATGATATCATGGATGCTCTTTACAAAAGTAACAAATCCACCGTGGAACTCTCTTCACCTGTCCTATCCTCTCAAAGTGGGAGATCCTCCTGAAGTGTTTGCATTGTGTGTAGCTGAACGTTTCCTAAGATGGGTCCTGTAGAGCTCACTGGACTCCTGGTGAGCTAAGCTATCGCCAAGTATCCCACATCTCTCTTGACCTAAGTGATGTTTCAGGGTTTGTTCTTTTGTCAGATACATGATATATCTGACAGGGGTGAGACAAGATTGCTTCTTAATTTCTTAATAAGAAGGAAACAAAAAATATTTCAATACACTTCAGTTAATTTTTTTTTTTTTTTGGAAAGAAAAGTCAACATTTCCATTTGAAATTGTGAACATGGCTTGACACTCTCTGTTTTGGAAGTAGAAGACCAAATTTGCTTATAAAAATACAGACTGACCTTGGGATTTGCGTATAACTGCAATTAACTCAGCAAATATTTGAAGATGTTAAGTCTGTTCCCAAAACAGGTTATCTACTGAACTCATTTTGTGAATCGTTTTGCCAGAGACAACAGCCTCGCAGGCTTCGGTAATGACTCTTTATTTGGTGGCTGAAGGCCAAACGTAAATTGAATATCATTTGATTTCAAGCAGTCTGGCCACAAGTCAACTCTAATGTCTCCCCTCTAGCCAGACTCCTTCACTGAAAGACCACAATCCCTCCCAAATCCTATGTACACCATTTAGATGGCTGCCGTCACATGGTTACAGTATTTATTAGCCTTGAAAAGCTATAACCCAGGACCTGCCTAAGTACTGCACAGGGAATTCATTTCAAGCCACATTTGACCTTTGTGTAAAGGTGATCTTCAAGTGGATTTAAAACAGATAAATCACATTTTCAACCTAAAGCCGGCTTTCCCCTAATAAAAAAGAGGCTTTAGATGTTTCTAGCCTTTTCTTCTTTTCTTCACTTCTGAATCGAAGATTAATCACACATACCCAGAGATGTAATTTCATGTCTGCCATTTGGAATAAGAGGGGGAAAAGATCAATGGCTTATGAGAAGGCTTCTTTAAAATTTAGCAGTACAGCCAGCCATCTTTTAGGCAGTCAGTGGTGAAGGCTGTGTCTCCTTAGATGGAAAATTCAGTCAAGAGGGATGAGCAGGAGGAACAGGAAAATACACAGTACCCAGTGGGCAATGCTTGTTCGGAAAATGCTTACTTTTCTGAATAATGCACATAGAATGATTCCCAAGAGTTAGCCTGCTCCTCCTGTGTCTCCCTTCCATATACAATGTAAGAAAAGAAAAGTATTTGTAAATCTGTTTCACTTCAGAACTTTGCCATGTATGCATTTAAATTCCATAAATGTGCTGACATAGTTTCCTCTGAAACTATGTTTTTCTAGGCATAGCTTTCAAAAATAGCCTGCTCTCAGGACTCTGAATGCTGGGATGGGAGACTGGCAAATTTAAGGCCAGCCTAGGCTTGATAATAAGATCCTGTTTCAAAAACAAACAAACAAACAAAACCAAATCAATCAAACAAAAACAAACAAACAAACAAAAATCCCAAGCCCCATGACATCATAGGTAACTGCCCTCTTTGGTTTTCCTTTTTACATAATGAAAACTATCAATTATAATGTTTAGAACATTCTTTTTACATTCTCTCTCTCCCCCCCCATGTGTGTGTGTGTGTGTGTGTGTGTGTGTGTGTGTGTGTGTGTGTACATGCCATGTATGTAGAGAACAGATGACATCTTGTGGACATTGGTTCTTTCCTTCCACCAGGTAAGTCCCCAGGATCTAACTGGGGTCATTAGTCTTAGTGGAAGGCACCTACTGAGCCATCTTGCTCAGACCGTTCTATCACTGTCTGTAAAGTGATAGAATGTGTCTCTTCCCAAGGCAGAATTCTAGCATTCCTCCTCTCCAGCCATTCGTCTTCATACAGGTCCCCTTGAAAGGGACTTAGACTCAAGGGCAGAGCTGCAACGTGGGTTTGTAGTCCACTAGAACATGAGCAAGAAACCCAGCAAACCAGACAATCAGCATCAGAGATGAGGTGAAGATGTTGCCTGATTGCAAACTGGCTTCAGGAGCTTACTGTGTACTCAAAGTCCCCTCTGAGGGATTTCAGTGAGCAAGTCTATGCAGACAGTGAGACAGTCACTTCAAATGCCTATTTCAACTTGTTTCAGCCATTTTCAGCAGCTTGCTTAACCCCTGCCCCCCTCAACAAATTTCCTGTGTGGCACTTGAATCCCTGAAATGTCCTCATACAGACATTAGTGAGCATGTCATGCCAATGATTGCTCTCTGTTTGTCTCTCTCTGTCTCTATGTCTCTGTCTCTCTTTGCTTCTCTGTCTCTGTCTCTCTCTACTCTATCTCTCTGTCTTCTCTGTTTTTCTCTCTCTCGTCTCTCTCTCTGTCTCTCTCTCTTCCTCTCTCTCTCTCTCTCTCTCTCTCTCTCTCTCTCTCTCTCTCTCTCTGTGTGTGTGTGTGTGTGTGTGTGTCTGCTTTTGGGCCATGCGTGCTCATGTGTCATCTCTTCAGACCCTCATTTCTGCTTTGCGTTCCTGAGAATTTTTAGTGCTTTTTATCCAACTTCGTCTTTAGGTGAAATAACTTAGCTTGCCACTCCCTCTGGGACAGAAATATCTGCATAACTATCTTCAGTCTCTGCAGCACTGTCCTGCCATGTGAGCACTGTCTGCTTCCTGTACTGAGTTACAGAAACAAGGGAGAATCTCTTTCATCCCTCTTTCCTGAGGTCTTCCATGCTGCTTTCTTCTCACAGTAGCTATGCCTGTGAGACAGCCGATTCCCAGAGCTGTATTCATGTACAGCATTCATTTCTATGGTGGATCGCCCTGGGCCGCTCTCAGAAATGAAGTTTTGTTTATGTATTAACAATGAGGTTCTTTCGCTAATAATCTTTTCTAGATTATATTGTTGGGGGTGGAGTGTATACTTCTTCAACACTAAGAGGTGGTTAATTCTACAGCTTGCTCCTACTTACAACAATAATGTATTATCAGGGTCTCTAGAGTCACAGAACTTAAGTGTAGTCTCTACATAGTAAAGGAATTTGTTGATGGCTTACAGTGTGTAGTCCAACTCCCAAACAATGGTCAGCAATAGCTGTGAATGGAAGTCCAAGGATCTAGCAGTAGCTCAATCCCACAAGGCAAGCAGGTGAAAAAGAGAGAGAATCTTCTTCCAATGTCCTTATGTAGGTCTCCAGCAGAAGGTGTGGCCCAGATTTAAGGTGTGTACCACCATGCCTGGATCTGGGACTTGCTTTGTCCCAGGTGACCTTGAACTCAGAGATCTCCTTGCCTTAGTTTCCTGGAGATTCATAGCCACTATGCCTCAAGATTTCCATGCCAGATCCGGGTCAGAAACTTGTGTCTTCCAGACTCAAGATTAGGATCACAGGTGAGCCTTCCAATTCTGGACTGTAGTTCATTCCAGATATAGCCACGTTACAACCAGGAATAGCCACTACGAATACCCAACCCATTGCAGGACCTTAGTTCAGTTCCCAATATCCACATTAGATGGCTCACATCTACCTCTAACTCCAGCACTGGGGGATCTCACACCTTCTTGTTGTTTTCATGGGCACCTACACACATGTGACACACATCCACACAGACATAAAGTAAATAAAGCACATCAAGACACATAAATAAAACTACTAAATCATAAATCTTTAAAAATATATAAAGTTTAAAGAGATGCCCAATTAGATCCTGTTTTATTTTTAGTCTTCTGCCAAATATATACATTTACATCACCCATTTCTTTGCAAAGAAAGATAGGTTGACTGGCCTGTTAGTCAAATGAAATTTTGCTAAGTGGATTTGCATCGATTTTCACATCCCATGATCCTTTTTAATCGATGTAACAGCCTTGTCATCTCTTGCCAATTCTGATGCTTTCTTCTTCCCAGTAATCCGAATGTTTATTTCTGGCTTTGCAGTTGGGGTTATCATCTTGGCTTCTCAACTGTATTTTTGATGTTGGTGCAGGCTCAAAGATGATTTTAGCTGAAGATTTTTCTTTCCAAGCCTTGGTTTTACCTTAAGGCAAGAAAGCAATGACTGTAAACCTCCATGTTCCCCACTGGAAGTCCTGTTCCCCAGAAAGGCCAAGTTGACTTCTCTTCAAATATCGAACCCTTCATGGTGGATATCTTTGTTCTTAAGTGTGGTGTCCACTTCCCAGGACATGAAGTGAGAGTAAGGTTCTTTCTAGAAATTTCTTTAGCTACAAGTTCCTCCTATCACCAAGAACCTGTTTCTTCTGTTGAAACTGACTTGTGAAATCTGAACCTTGCATGACACCCTACCTGACTAACCTGTGGAATTCTCTTTGAATGTGAACCTCCTAAAAAAAAGGCATTTCCCCTAAACCTCCCTGATAATCTGAGCTACCCATAGAATTTTGTAAAAGATAAATTTCCACATGCACACTATCAGAGCAACATCTGGGGAAGGTGCTTGGAAGCTGAGTGGTCAAAATAACCCAGAAGTGAATATGTCATCGGAAGAGTGAAGTGAGGCTGTAAAATCCTGCTCTTTAAATAAGACATTGTCTTTTCTAGAGATGTGAATTTTTATTTATTGCTATTGATGGTCCAGCTTCTCAAATGATTTCTAGAGTACCAGACACATGCTCAGTTTGGCCAATATCTTGTTTTTTCACAAGCACCCTCAAACTACTCACACTGATATTTGGTGTGTATCATTCTCAGGGCCTCTCTGTGTAGGTATAGATGATTTCTTCGCAAGCTTTAATGTGAATGTGAAGGCTTTTAAAAACAATAGGTTTTTTAAAACATAACTATCTGAGAATGGACCTAAGATGTAACAAGATCCCAGGAGGAACTTAGAGCTGTGAGTCCATGGACCACATCAGCAGCAAGGAAGCAGATAGTGTCCCAAGTGCCTTGGCTAAGGGACAGCACAGAATGTAGACTATGTGAATAGAAAAATAGGTCCTACTACTACCCACATATGACACCCCATAAACACACTGAGGGTACAAGGTACTTCAGCAATAGTTCCTTACCCTTTCGAATGGCACAGTACTTGACAATTATTTGTATTGTCACTATGTGTTGCCTGGAAATCTCTATGCTTCCCAGAAAGCTCTTCCAGGTCTCCAGATCTCCCTGACCCACTTGGGTGTGAGTTCAATGCCACCATACTCAGAATGTATTATCTGAATGGGTGGTACAAAGCAAGGCATAAAAGAACTTCACACAAGGAGAGAGGTATTAAATTTTATTTCAGTTCACTCTTTTTTATGGTCTTTTTGCTGATAATTTCCTTTGCTTCTTTTTCTCAAGGAGGGGGTTCTTCACTTTCCAGCTCCCAGCTCTTAAGTAACACATATCTATGTGCTTCTTACTGCTTTCAGACCCTTCTCACTTCAGAGCTAGTGAGAGCCAGGTGGCCATGAGCTGCCAATAAGTAAGAAAGACTGTTGTTCAGAAGTCTGCACTCAAGCCCGATCTCAGGAAGAGAGATGATTCACTTGGGTTGGGATAGGACCTGAAGTAGGACACATAACAGTTTTAAAGACCAATTCATTTGATAATTCATTTCCTTTTGACTTTGCTCCTTTTGTCTATATAACTGTATTACGTAATTATGTCTCATGCTGAGCCTTGGGGTTTTCCTCCATGCTCCTCTTACCCCTTGTACTAGAGTAAAAAAAGGCTTCCTGTTCCATGGTTACACATCACTGGACTCATTTGTGGGTTTAATTGTAATATTTCAAGCCTCATTTCCAGCGATTCTAAAGCAAGAGGTTCAGAAAGAGGCACAATTGTGCATTTTTCAAGGATTATATTCTGCTTGTTCTTTCTCCTGCAAGAGGGCTATGGGGACTGGTAGACGCTGAGTCTTTCTTGCATGTGGGCACAGGAAGCCACTGTGCTGCATATGACCCTCAGCAGGACATGCCAGCATAGTGAGAGTGAGCTTGTAAGCTAAGATTGTTGTGTTCCAGGGTGCCCTCTGTGCCCACAGTCCCTTCTCATCCTCTGTGGACTCCACCCTCCCCCTCATAGCCCATGCCTACATCTTACATTCATCCATTACTTCCACCCATGATCAGCCCTCCATCTTTCCACTCAGATGTAACCTTTGGAGTCTCACAGCATCTAGATTACTCCTTTAGAGTGTGTGGAGTAGCTCCTCTCCCTGTCCTTATTTGAGCCTCTTCTTCTATAACTTTTCCTTCTTCTTAGATTAAAATGGCCCCTGACCCGATCTTTCCTATTGTGGCCTCACTGGCTCCCACCTTTTCCCTTTCCTTCCCAACTGCCCGTAGCTGGCTTCTTCCTCTGTCCAATTTCAATTCCTGTCTCTCCAAGCACCTTCTCTGACCACCAATGTAGAGGACCACCCACTTGCTACCCTTTTAATTCTTGACAAATCCCTTAAAAACCAGCATGTATTATTGCCTTTGTCAGTTTACAGATCATTTTTCCCACTTGGTTTCAAGCAAGCAGGTACCTTGTCAACTAATCAGCAATCACATTCCAGCACTTAAAATAACAGAAAGTATTTGTAGAATAAATTTAAGTTTAGTAGAGGTTACACAGGAGCCGTTCACAGTAGAGAGGAAATGTTCTTTGCATGGGGACACCTAGAAACACTTTTTTAGCACACTTTAAAAAAAATCTAAAATCACACACCCAATGAAATGGCAGTGCACTGAGGTAGGCAGGTTCCCTGGAGATTATTTGAAGATCGTTCTACAGGAGAAGGAGGCCATCGAAGGGTCAACCTTTTTCCTGACAAATATTCTTTAAATGACTCTTACTAAAGTGACTTCATGCATATGATGGTAGATAAAATAAAAGCCACTAGAAGATACCAATTTGTAAATGTTACTTATATGGAAAGGGGTCTTTGCTTCTATTAAAGTGAATTTTAAAAATCTAAAAGCGTGAATTAAAGATCTCAACAGGGAGAAGGATGGTATTCAGATCTGCACACGGTATGTAAACACAGCCAAAAGAACCTAAGATAGGAGTGAGACTGTGAGATTCCCCAGGCCGAGGTACCCAGCCCTCTAGCCATAGCTGTGTGACAGCCATGTGTGTGGTAGAAATAGAAGAGGACCAACTAAGTGAGGAAGCTATTTATTCTGAGCTCACTATAGCAGAGAGTGAGCCTTCACCATCTGTGTTTGGCAGAAGCTCAGAGTCAGGCAGGGGCACAGGAAGATCAGTAGTGAGAGAAAGGAAAGGCTCAGGTATGCCATGGAGGGTGTCCGGGTGGGAAGCTGCAGGCAGGTTGACTAAAAGTGGGACGTCCTCTGGGAGTGGTCAGGGGGCACATTTGGCTTTTGACAATCAGTCCTACGTTGGAGGTAGTAACAAAGTGAAGCTGTCAGTTATTACTTAAACCCTGGCCACTTAGGGCTGGTTGATTTGGAAGCAGTTGACTGGCTCCCTGGGCTGTGATTAGAGACAATGGTCTGTCATTTTATCATTCTGAGTTCTAGTCTGCTGCCTTCATGGCTGGTCAGCATGGGAAGGATCGGATTCCTGGGCAGGTAGCTGCAAGTTTTTATATAATCCAGCTATTGTCTCTATGTCTATTCAATCTCAACATGGTCAGACTTCTGAAAACACTAAGAGTGAATGACACCTGGGACAAAGGATGTGGAAGCCATGCCACTTTGGGGTGGGGGTGGGATGAAGCATCTGTGGGTTCTCCTGACCACTCGCAGAAGATTCTCAGGATGTTTCTTTAAAAATAAACTTACAGCCATCCCGGGGAGGGGAGGGTTCGATTTCAGTAACTGCAGCTGCAGAGCTTATGAAAGATGAAGATGATGACACCTGACTGAGGTTCCATGGGTCGGTGACTAGGTGGCAGATTTTTTATGGATAACAGATGATAGTTACAGATTTCTTTTTTTAAGTTTTCGTTTCGGATCGTATTCACTGTTGGTGGACGTTGGGTTCCCATGGGGAATACAGGTGCATGACCATTGCACACTCAGAAAGATGAGATCCTGACTTCACTTGCAGCCAATGGGTGCCCTAGTGTCAGGTTTGACGACTAAGTTTACAAACAACTACATCACTGTGGGTGAGGAGAAAACATCCCGTGCATGGACTCAGTGACAGAGGCTCAGAATCTCTGCTTGGGAGTTCATTCTTAAAAGGCTAATGGCAGATAACACATCTTCCTGAGAGTGTGGCTGATCCTGGGCTGTACCCCTGTCCCTTCTGCAAAACTCAGACTTGCACTCGGCGGGGTAGAAATTAAGTTTCCCTCACCTCCAAACTCTCAATGGGAAACCTTTAGTGCAATACAGCCCATCCAGTAGCAACAGAGCACAGAAAGAATTTGCCTTAGAATGAACTTGTCTTCCTACAAATGCCAAAAGAATACAAAGGCATTGTCAAGGGGTCTAGGCAAGTGATGGTCAATGCTTTCATTAATCCCTTCAAAGAAGAACTAACTTAGGGCTGCACCAGAAAATGCTGCCTAATGGAGACAAGTAGTAGTACGTCCTGACTAGAGGGGACAGGTTCCCTACCATGGGCTAGTTGACTGTGTGTGGAGATAGTTGTGGTCATCCCAGTAGGAAGAGGGTATCTAGTGGTTAGAGGTCAAGGATGCAATGATCAACTGGCAGGTCTCCACTGTGATTGTCGCACGGGAGGAAGAAAAGATAGCAACCATTTCAGAAAACGAAGCTGTGGTGGGAGGAGTTCCAGCTTTTCTTGGTGTTTTGAGGCCTTCCTCTCTTCTCTCCTTTCCCATGGGTCTGAAATTGTGACACAGGGAGATGAGCCAGCCACAGGGACTGTGCAGATGAGAATACTTGAAGAGATAGAAAAAAAGAGTAGGAACCTGAGTTACCAAGCAGTCTCCTGGAGCCCAGTCAGGACAGCACAGCTGGACTGTTACACAAGAGAAATCCATTTCTCTCAGTTGACTACAAGGAGGTATTTGGAAAAGAGAGCTTCAGTGCTGCTACCAAACACTAGATCTGATTAGCGACTCAAAAAGTTAATATAGAAAATGCCAGTGCCATCCAGCCTCTCACAGATGTTACATAATGTGTCACCAGGGCCTCTGAAAGTCACGAGGGGTGCCAGCACGTGGGCACCATCTGAAGTGTTTGGCTGCTGTTCTGACAACTGCGCAGCACCGTTAGATGCTTCAGCCACACGTGTCTATATTTTAGAAGACATTTTTAAAATCTCAGTTGCTGGATCTTTTACTCTCCTGAGAAACCACCAAACTGATGGCTTTGACTCTGCTTCAGTTGGTTCCAGACACTATTTATTAAATAATAAATATATTATTTTCTATTATTTTCTATCCTTTGTGTTAGAATGTCTCAATCTTGATGCATGCATCTGAAACATGGGAGCTTGAGGGAGTTAGTATTTGTTCCGTCACAGGCAGCAGTGATGGAGTCTGGCTGAAGTGCTAGTGTGGACTCAGAAGCCAGGTGGGCAGAAATATAGGCAGGGACTCAGTCCAACCTAGAGCATGCAGCTGGGAAGACACATATAGCCAGCCCTTTCTTGCAAGGAGCATTCATTTGCCTTCAAGGCTGCTATGAAGCATGAAAATCATTATATTACCATAAGAAGTAAACTCTAGTCATCAGTGATTTTGGTAATGCTCTGTTTGGCTCACCCACACAGGCAAGCTGCAGACTGAGGGTGGTCAGGCTTCAATATCCATGAGACAGAAGTTGGTGAATCCTTTAGGCACTAGAAGAGCTTGGGAGAGCTGGACAGCCATTTTCAGCTATCTACAGAGAGAATCATCCTGAAACCTAGGGTCAACTGAGTAACCACTGTTGACCTTGACATTCACAGAGACTTCCTCCAACTCAGAGAACATGAACATCTCAGGGCAATTTTCTGAAGAGTTAGCAGGTAGTGTTGCCAGCTCGCTTTCTCTCTCTCCTTGTCAAGAGTTTATGCCACTTTTTAAAATAAAAATTGCTAGAACCAAATGTGCTTCCTGATTCTTTTGCATATAGGAACAGAGATGGATATTATTCCAGATGGAGGCTCTGTACCTTTGCCAAATGAAGAGGGATCTTGCTTTTGTCATCAGAATAGGGCACAAAGCATCCACTGCTCATAATGGATTCTGTGAAATCGAATCATCTCAACAGCTCAGAACGACGAGATGCAGATGAGATACATGGAGAGGCCTCTGCCCAGGAATGATTTTATTTTGACTGGTTTTAAAATTAGATGATTGTAATAAAATCTTTATTTAAAGAGTGCTTGCTCCCCAGCATACAGCCCATCATCAGGGTTGTCTAGACAACCAGAGATGGTCAATTGTGCATCTTGGTCAAGATTCTGCAGCAGGTGCATGTGACCTCTTGATGTTGATTCTATGTACTCACAGGTGAGCTGCTGGCACTGGCATGCAATTCTGGAACCAGTTCTATCCCTCGGCACCTTCTATAGCACTTCAGCCTACCTACCAACTGTTTCTGAGTACAGGGAGAATCTGCCTAGGTGGAGACTCTCTTGCCACCAGGAACACTGCCAAAGACTATGTTCCACCCCTCCCCATACCTCACCATCTGTGTTGTCTCTCTAAATCTGCCCATTTCTGGAGTGGCCTGCCTGAAGTGAGAGAATCTTTAACTTCTATCTACTCAAATCCTCAGGACATCCATGAAATGAATATCAGTACAGAGCATGTAGAACAAAGACTGAGGTAGAAACATTTCCAAAGCAGAGGAGGCATCACGCCTCACCTGTAGATATATGGACACCACAATCCATGCACTCAGTGTGATTTTCTATTCCTGTTCATCAGCTTTATGTTTCTGTACAGAAGTGTCAGAGTCAATTAGCTTAGAAAAGGTTGTTTGGGTTTTTGCTTCTTCGGATTCCAAGGGAAAACTGGGCAAGGCTTTTGCTTTGGGTCCCTGACAAGAGTGACATATCACAGAAGGAGCATGTGGCCCAACAAACTGCTGACGTCTCAAGGCAAATGCAGACAGGAATAGTGTCCCACAATCCTCTTTAATGGTCTGTCTCCAGTGAACTAAGGAGTTTCTCTAGGTCCCGTCTCTCAATGGTACCACCATCTCCCAGAAGCATCATACTCAGAACCATATCTCAGCACGCTGGCCTTCAGGAGCACCCACTCACAGCTCTATAGTTGGCCTCCACATCATATGCTCCACCAAGCAAACCATGGGTTGTTTGTTTGTTTGTTTAAGTTTCATCTGTGACTAGGAGTGGAGCACAGTTGGCAGGATGTAACCTGACTTTTGGCAACTTCACTGGGTTCTTCCTACCACCCTTCTCCACTCCAGTCCCTCCCAACCTCCCAACACTAGGTAGGTGAAAAAGTAGGTTGGAGGGGGAAAGGGACTTAGACTTCTTTAGACTTTTTCCTGCTGATTAGGTGTGTTGAGTTCCTTGGGACAATGTTGACCTTCATTGTCAGGATATCCAACTTCTTCATATCTTTTTGCTCATGACCACTTGACAAACCACAGCAGAAGGGGAGCAGCCACAGCCTCTCTGGGCTCTGCCATTTTAAGACTATTTCAAGAGTCCCCAAAATTCTAAATGTGAACTATCTTCAGCTGTCAGGATCACTCCCTGCCAGAGCAGGAGACAAATCATAGTTGGCTGCTGTGGACAATCTGAAGCAGCCCCATATCTCACACCTGAGATTAAAAACAAAAATATATTCACATAACATAACTGGATTGTTTTAAAGAAACCAATACAGCAAGACACTTGGTTAGCATCCCTTAGTTAAATTTCCAGTACCAAAAACTTAAAATCCATCTGTACTGTATTAGCCTTCCATGGCCATGACTAATGCTTCAGTGGAACAATTAAAAAGAGGAATAATTTATTTTGCCTCATTGTTTTCAGCCAATGATTACTTGACATCATTGCTCTGAGGCCTAAGGTAAAATAGAGTCCACATGTGTGAAACACGAGGCAGAGGATAGCTGACTCTTCACTTCATGGCATTCAGGAAGCAAAGCGAGAGAAGAATCCAAAACAAAATAAACCCAGTAAGGTCATGTACATAGTAGCCTCTTTCTTCTGATCAGGCCCTACATCCTGATAGTTCCTTCAGTATTAATGGATATATACTCATTGATGAAGTCAGTACCCTCTAGATCCAGTGCTCTCTGTGATCTTTGATAGCAAGTCTGGCCAATTCTTATGTGGTTCACAATCACCTTTCAATAGGAACATCTGAATTGTCCAGCATCTCTACAAAGGACATGTAACCTCTTACAGAACAAATCAATAATGTCCAAGGATGTGATCCAATCATAAAAAAAGATGTGATTGCTGAAGGGTGGGTGCCCCTATATGTGAGGTACTAATATCTTCCTTGCAGGAGACGGTGACAATGTCCTTTATGTGAAAAAAAAGTCATTGTATTTACTGGCCATTTAGGTCGTATTGTTCCCCATGTTTCAAATTGTGGTTTTAAACCGACAAGGATTCTGGCATTCTCTCTAAGGGAATTCATTTGTTTTTCCCTCCTGACATTTATTTTTTACCATTATAAAATGTAATTTCAATTTTTAAAAAAATCACTTAAAATTTAAAGATGTAACTGGAAAGCTGTTGGAGGACTCTGTTCCTCACTCCCTGATGCCTCCCCCACCCCTGGCCCCACAACATTCTTTAACTGGGTTTATTTTGACACTGGAGAGAGAATAAAATAGCCATTCCTGTAATTTTGTGCTGGGTCTCTTTCTGTTACTCAACACAAGCCTTCAGTATTCGACTGATCCCCAGCGTGGCTCAGGGAGCCTCACTCTTCCCTGGGGGACAGGTGGCATGCCTATGGTCATCTCTCAGACTCCACGGTCTTCACATTACTACTTCCACACAGCACTACATCTGAGTGAGCTCAGTCTTTGGACATGTTGGTAGAAAGTTGGGTTTAGTGTCCTAAGTTTTGAACTAGTTTCTTGCCACCATGATCCACACTTATTTCTTCAGTTACCTTCCCCTGACCCCAGTCACTGATACAAATTTCCCAGGATTTTGTCACAAATGGAAAAGGAGAGTTAAAGCCCGATGTCACATATGGAAATGGGGGAAAAGTCACAAGTGTAGAGGAGTGGGTTCAGATGGGAGGAGTCACATGTTTCTTGGAGACTCGGTTTTGCTCATTTGTAAAGGTAGCCAGCCAGTGGATTGGTTAGGTGAATGCTTAGAGATTACACAAGTTCTCATAGGACAAATACCAAACGAGGTCTTATTTGCCGAGTAGCTACCCTGTGTTCTTTAATAATCCGCAAGCTAGTTAATACTCAACAGAGTAACAGAATAAAGCAGAGAAATACGTGAATAGGTTTGACTGATTAATAATTTGGTATGGACTAAATTCAAAAACTTACCGACATGCTTTCATTTGCTCTGCTCAGACCAAGCTGTGTGAGTAAACCATCTAGTATATTTCTACATACTATAAACTGTCTGAATAAGCTATCCTGTAGCAGGAAGAATCCCAACTTACTGTGTCCAAGAGTCGTGCTGTTGTGCTGGTAGCCAGAGTTCCAAGCAAGAAATTGTGGTCCCTGTAACAAACAGCACAAGGAAAACCCTGAAGCCAACATTTGAATTCACAGCTGAAGCTCAAAGATGGATATTATTAACAATGTGTGCCGTCTGGTAACTTTCTGTTTTGAACACTCACTCTGTTAACTGAACTTCCAAAATAATTATTTTAAATTTACGCAGCTTCCATGACCTTAATGAAGAGCCCGGTCATTCTGCCCTCATTACAGCCTTGATTTAAAATCAGAAGAATCAAGGGAGAGAGGGGTGGGGGCTGTGCTGACAGTTGGTGTCGCAAACTCCAGTTTTGTGTTGTTCATCACCCTGCCTGCAGCCCTCAGTGCCTAGCACATAGTGGGCACTTGATAAAAATGTAACTGGAGGCTTGCTCATAGACCAGCCACACTGTGGTGATTCAGTTTAGTTGCTAATGTGCTGCCAGAAGACAGGGCAGATGTCCAAAATCCAGGACAAACTCCAGAATACATTGTCACTTGTGAGGACAGCTCATTTGAGGTTTTCTTCTCTGCTTCCAAGACTTTGCTTTGTGAATTAAATCCACACTAAGCCATTGCAGTCCCATAGCATGTGAATGAACTATTTCTGGTTCTATTTCAGTGTTACATTACTGCGTTTTCTTGATCGTTCCTTTGACTTTGTGTTGATAAGCGTATAGGAGCTGGTTGGGTTTGGGTTTTTGTTTTGTTTTCTTGTTTTTAGTTTCCTTTCTTGTTTCTAGTCTTATAGTGTTGATGTTTCTTTTGCACATCTGTTTCTCCTTTTCTAGGCAATGGCAACCACCTTATTCAAAGCACATAAGGGAAAGGAACATATTTTGAACTTAGAAAATGGCAAATTGCATGGATAGGGAAGTATATTATCAACATGAAGCTAGGCATTAGTGTTAGATCTGGAATTGGACCTCTTAATTTAAAAGCTATAATGAAAAAATTAACAGATTGTGTTATGTGTGTGTGTGTTATGTGTGTGTATGTGTGTGTATATGTGTGTGAGTGTATATGTGTGTGTGTGTGTGTGTGTGTGTGTGTGTGCATACACGCACGCTTCTGAGGATTAAACTTAGGACCTTGAGAATACTAGGCATCCTCCAGACTTTCTTTAATTTTTAATACTACACTTGAAGATTCAAAAGGTAAACATATTTCAACAACTGCCAATAAAGAGAATTATGTTACTAACATTATTTTATGCATGATAGACTAAAGAATAAAAGTTTAATGTAGAATATGTATCCTTACAAGCCAATAAAAGTAAGGTTTCTCAACCTCAGGCAAGCACAGGCCATTAATAGGTCATTGAAAAAGAAAAAATACACATAATGACTATTGTGTTAAAAAAAAAAAATCTGCAACATTGTTGGCAACAAATCCATTCAGATCTTAAGCAATGATATATTAATTTTGCTTAGAAAAATTCCAAAAATAAATTAGAACAATAATGCTAAACCACAAGAGATCAGGAAAAATGATCTTATCTTATACTAATGAAAGCACAATTTAAGTGAGACACTAGATAGAAGACAAGGGCTTTTAAGAACTTGTGGGAGCTGGAGAAATGGCTCTTTAGTTAAGGGTTGAGTTTCCAGCAGACCACACTGCAGATCACAACCCTTGGTAACTCCAGATCCAGGAGATCCAGTGCCCTCTTCTGGTTGCCATGAACACTGCATGCATATGGTGAGCATACAGGCAAGCAGGTACACATACACATAAAGGTAATTTTTAAAGAAATAATTTAAGGGGAAAATTACTTATCTTCCAACCCACTCATTCAGCAAATATTTTGAGCACTTACCTAAATATATTTACCTAAATACTACTTATATTCTTCTCGTTACTAAAAATTGAATTTCAAGTTCCAAGGACTAAATGTATGTGAGGGAAATAACCAGGTGACTAAATGCTCATTTACTGGGATGCTACTGAGTTATCACCATAACAAAATGCTGAAAGCAGTTTAATTTAAAGTTTAAATGCTTAAGTAAACTAGAATATTCCATGTGGTAAAATGCTTGACAGCTACTAAATGTCAGTGTGTAAAGACCCAGGAATTAGTTTGCTTTTTTGTTGCTGTGGCAGAGACCATGATCAAATGCAACCTGGGGATAAAAGGTTTATTTGGAGTATTCATACTCCAATACCACATCCATCATTCAGGGAAGCTAAGGGAGAAATTCAAGTAGGGCAGGAACCTGGAGCTGAGACCATAGAGGAGCGCTGTTCATTGATTTGCTCTGTGGGGTGTGCTCAGCTGGCTTTCTTATACCACCCAAGACCACCTTGTCCAGAGTTGGCACTGACCACAGTGGGCTGGACTATACCACATCAATCATCAGTCAAGGAGATGTCCCACGGACGTGCTCTCAGGCCAATTCAATGCAGGCATTTCTCAATTGAAGTTCCCTCTTCCCAAATGATTCTAGCTTATGTCAAGTTGAGAAAAAATTAACCAGCACCCCCAAGAGCTACTGAAGTGAAAGAGGGTTAGCTGCAAGTCCCATAGGTAGATTAACTCCCTTGTTACTTAAAATACAAACGATTAGAAAATAATGCCTTTCAAAAAATAAGGCATTGTTTGATCATGGGTTATCAGGTGCCCTTAGTATAGTTCATATTTTTTTCAATCTAATTGATTATCATTTCAAAACACAGGTTTTAATTATTAACTATGGATTCTTAGGAGCAAGATATTGTGCATTTGCATATTATAATTAACCCAGACCTTTCACGAAGACAAAAATAGGAATTTTTTTTTTATTATTTACAATACTTAGCACTGAATTTGATGAATATGAAAACTGAGAATTTAAATATAGAGGAGATTATTTTTCATCTTCACAGAAAGGCAATTTTATAGATGCAAAGCAAGCTTTCTTGCAGCTTCATGGTGATGAAGGTCACCATATCCTTGTAAGCAGGACCATAACACCTGATTTCTAGTGTTATCCCCCATAGTTCCCACACATCATATAGGTGCACAGTTATCCCAGTAAGGACCCAGAACAATACACTGGGGCCCGTCAAAGTGGGTGGGATCTTCGCTCACTTTTCCTGCTTTGTAAAGTTGAACTGTCTAACAGTTTACTTGGAAAACGGAACTCATGGGTAAAATCACAAAAGCACAGATCACTGAAGGGGCCTGTGGATAGAAGGCCAATGAAAGCACCCCTCTATCAGCCTATCCCAAACTATTCACAATACTATTGTAAAGTAATGCAATTTGGAGGCTTAGACTGCCCACGACTTGACTCTCCCCCAACCCTCATGTGTCTTCTCATTCTTTCCCCAGAATGTCGAGTGGTGAAATCAACTTCTTACACCAAAATAGCATCAGCATCCCGCAGGGGCACAACCAAGAGCCCAGGACCTTCCCGACGAAGCAAGTCCCCAGCCTCCACCAGCTCAGGTAAAGCCACTAAGAAACCTCCCAAGCAACTGCCTGGTTTCTGACGCAGCCGCAGCCGCAGCCGAGGCTGTGTGGAGTTAGAGCGTGAGAATCTCAAGCAGGCGTCGATTCTGGTTTATAATTTTAGAATGTGTTCAAGCGGATGAACAGATTTGCCCAAGTCTAGCATGTTGGCTGTAAGGGGAAAAAAATCAAACTTAGAAAAAAACGCTTACTGAGACGCAGGAAATACAGTCACTCCAAATGGAGGTGCTTCACCGGCTGCTACACCTGCCACCTGGCTCATCTCTCTTTGGGTCTAGAAATTTCCATTGGGAAACTGATTCTACTTGGGGCTGGCTTACGAAGGGTTTCCAGTTTGTTCTTGCTGAACCTGTTTCTCAGGCTTGTGACACTGGCCTGGGTTACCTCATATGGCTGAGGGGTAAAAGCAATGAGATGTTGGGACCGGGGAGGTCTGACCCGGGCTGGGTCAGTATCTGAATGGACTCAGATGTTGCTATTGGAAGTGGCTGTATCTTGGGATAAAGAACATCTCAGCCTCATTAGCATCTCATTTGATCTCTTTAATTTATTAACTTGTGTATGCATTCATGTTATTTTGTGTATTCATATAGGCCATTTTGCAGTTATCATAACTTTTTACTATAATTTATAGTACTATTCATCTATATATGAATTTAATTAATTTTCACTTCCCACATTCTCTGGTCTAAAGATAAACACAAATCAGTTGTGAGGTATTGGCTTTTGGTCTCAAGTATAAAATTGAAGGATGTAAACGTTGAGATAGAAATTATCAATGGTAAGCACAACAACATAGCTATCACCCAATTTCATGATGAGGAGCTCTGCAAAAGAGCTCAGAAGATCTTTGGACCTAAGGGAAGCCTCTTCTGGCTTCACACATGCCCAGAGGAAGTTACAAAAAGGACCAGGCTTGCCTGCCTCAAAGGCAACATAAATGGGCTGGTTCTCTGAGACTCACTCCCTTGTGAGGGTCTTCATCTTCCTACTTCTCCATAGCCAATTCTTAGAGGATCAAAGGTTACTCTAATTTTGAAAGAAGATGCTGTCCTTTTCCCACAGTGTGGCCTTCACCATAGCCAGTCAGAACTGTGGGCTGGCAAGAACATGACTGGCACTTGAGACAAGCTCAGAATTCATTATTGCTGAGTTTAAGCATAGGCAGAGAGCACCTTGCTTGGCACCATTCATCCAGTTAGGTTAGACCCTAAAACGAGACTTTTCAGAAGCACAAGACTCGAAGTTTACAGCTCATGGGAGTTGCTTGGGAACAGGTAAAGTTTGACATGATGACTCCCCTCCTCTCGAGTGCTAAGGGTATGAATCTCTGCTTTAGCAATTTTTCAGGGGAGTTCAATCAAAGAGTCTCTTGTCACAATTCAAGCAACAGTGAGGGAGTGATTCTCAGCCTCATTACCACAACCTGAGAACATGCCAGGCATATAAAGCCTTGAGCACCATTTTAGATCCACTGACTCAGAAACTCTGGAACTCTGAAACTCTGGAGCCATGCAGACTGAAGTTTCTAGAACAATCCAGATAATTCTGATGAACGCATAAGTTTAAGTACCACTGGATTCTGGTAACAGAAAGGAAATAAGCAGAGAGAACTCATTTGGCTCTGGATAACTGAGGAGGAAAGACATGGCTTGCTGCTCTTTCTCTCTTGGCCTCACAGAGGTGGATTCTTGTCTTCATCTTTCTTGTCCTCGAGCTTCTAGAACCATCCTTAGTCCTAGCTACCATACAGACCTCTAAGAGACTCAATGTATGAACAGCCTCTCGATTGTTGTAAAACCTAATTATCGACATGGAAATGGCAGTGTGATTCTTAACCTGTTGTATTTCAAACTCCCCTGGAAGAATTTAGCTTGTCCACTCTTTGATGACAAGCATAAGGGCCTAAGTTTGAATACCTAGTACCCATATAATAAAGCCAAGCAAACCCACATATGCCTATTATCCCCACATAGGGGACAAATATAAGCAGAATTCCCAAGCCTGGTGGCCAACCAGCATTGTTGAAACAAACTAAGCAGTGAGAGTAAGACACCTAACAGTCTTCTGGTCTCAGCATGTAGGCATACATGCCTGCCCACCTGCATACTCATACACATGTACACCACACACACAGCATGCAGGCATGCATGCCTGCACACATGCATGCTCATACAGGTGTACATCATGCACACACATACACAACATGGAAGCATGCACACCTGCATACATATATGTAGCGGTAATTTGGGCTATTCCACTTTTCACTCCCTGCTTCTAGCTACCTGCTTCTAGCTACCTGCCCTGGGAATCTTTGGATCTTCGAATGAAAGACACACACACACATTAGCTTATTTTTAATATGCTGTCTAGCTCAGTGGCTGGGCATTGCTAATCCTTTGCCTGCTACCCTAGACCCAATCTGGTAAGTGGCCAATGCCCACTTACCCGAATTCTCAAATGGCTGGTTGGCTTTACCTCCTGCAGCTCCTATGTCCATCCATATCCCACTGTTTCATGTCGATTTCTGCCTTTCCTCGCCCCCTCTACCTGGCGTCCTAGCCCACACAACTCTAAGAGTCCCACCCTGTCTCCCTTTGCCCAGCCATTAGCTGCTGGCATCTTTATTGATCAATCAAAAACCAATTGGCGACAAGGACCTTTACCATTTGAACACACAGATTCTTGATTGAATCAAACCATTAGAAATAATCTCCAACATATATATGCTCACACACATGTATACCCCCCCCCACACACACACAAAGAGAGAGAGAGAATGAGAGAGGGAGAGAACAAGAGAGAAAGAGAGAGACTATAATATGAACTGATTTGATTTAAATAAAGATCAAGAGAGTTTAGTGTACCTTCATATTGTTTCATAATATGAACGGCACGAGGAAGCCAGAGTGGCCTAACTTGAAACTGCATTGTTGCTCTCTTCCTAAAACGCAGAGATTTCAATGTGTAGACCTTGCCTTGGAGCTCTTACAAAAACATTGACACTGGGGCAGGAGATTTGTTTTAGAGCTTCTATTCCATGGAAGATGCATAAACAACATTTTGTCCAGTTACATTCTCTACTTTGAATCTCTGTCTTCATAGATTGTCATGCCAAACATACTTAGCACCCCCAGAAGTCTTACAACCCTCAAGTCAACAATGAGGAAATGAATCACCCTCACCTTAGAAGTATACATTCTTCATGACAGTTCCCTCTGTGTAGAGTTTTCCAGTGCCAGTTCAATCAACCATGGGTCAAAAATACTCAGGAAAAAAATTGCAACTGTAAGAATATGTAGCTTATTTTAGGAGCTGTTATTCCATAAGTAATGAGATACAACCACTGTTTGTGCTGTGCTGTATTTATGCTTTTACAGTTATTGTAAGTAATCTAGAGATTACTACATAAACATCTATGCATCAGTCATATACAGATACTATGCTAGTTTGTATGAGACTTGAACATCTATAGATTGCAGTATTCACAGAGGAAACAACCAACCCCACAAGACTATGGAGAGACAACTGCATTGCCTGTGCTGTATAGAAACACTCATGGCAGCAACTATTCAATCATGAACGGAGACTTTCTGTGGAGGTCAGTGCTGAGAGCTAGAGATATGAGGGAGAACATTCAAAAGAGAAAAGCCTTAGCCCATGGACTTCTCCTATGACTAAAACACTGTCCCATATAACCCAGGCATAAAACTTACTTATTCGTGACTCCAGAAATCTTGGTCTTTTTTTTATGCTGTTTAAATTTTACATTTTTTTACAGATATATAAAATATTTTATGCAACATATGCAGATAAGAGCAGAATCAAAGCTGAAGAAATGTAGAGAATTTTAATGAGCTCACTAGACTAATTTGGCAAGTTCTATTGATTTCTATCAGATACCTTCAAAGGCAAACTGTTAGCCATTAATCTCAGCTCCATCCTTTCTTTCAGTGCAAAGACTCAGCCGTCTGTACTGTATGAAGGAAACATTTCTGCTTTGGGGCTCCAACAGAATTATTGAAGATAAAATTCACCAAGAGTTTAGTGTTTCATCTCTTGTTTTTCCAAATTTTCAAGTATCTAAAACCTATTCCCACAACTATTCTCTTTTCACCTATTCAGCACTTGCTCCAAATGGGGTTCATAGCTCTGAACCATTATCATGACTTAATGTTTACTTGGGGATAGCATCTTGTACCAATTGCCTTGTATAGCTCCTCATTGTTAATGCCAGGTTAATTAGACACTTCCTGAGCATCTGCCTCATCCCAGCATGCCTTAGGCCCCAAGAAGACAACAACAATTAAACCACAGTCCTTGCTGAGAAACTCATTTGTATTCTAGTTGGGGGTGGGGGGAGCTACTAGTATGCGTACTAAGTGTCATGATGGCCCAGAGGATGGAGAGAGCAAGCAAGCATCATTAACCCAGTTAGAGTAGCTTCCAGGAGACTAGGATTTATAAATTGGGCCTGGAAGAATCTTGCTAGCATACTTGGAGTATACTTTCTCCAATTTAAATGAAGGCATAAAGCATGAAATATAAGGAATAGTTATCAGTCCAATAGGGAACTGAGCTTGGTGGGCTGGAGAGATGGTTTAGCAGATAAGAGCACTGACTGCTCTTCCAGAGGTCATGAGTTCAATCCCCAGCAATCACATGATGGCTCATAACCATCTGTTAATGAGGATTGATGCCCTCTTCTGTTTTCTGAAGACAGGGACAATGTATTCATATAGATGAATAAATGAAAAAATCTAAAAAAAAAACAAAAAAAAAAACAAAAAAACAAAAAACATAAAACGGAAACTGAGCACATGCATAAATCCCAACACTCAAAAGACTGGAGGAGCATGAGTTTGCAGTGATCCTGGGCTACACAATGAGAGTCTCTGGGATGGAATTCTAGAAAGGTCTGGAAAACCTGACATAGCTGAGTTACATGTCATATTGCACAGGGTCATGAAGGCATGTTCCCTGTGGTAGGGGTTAGGAAGTGAAAGATGACTTTAGAAGGGTTGTCAAAGGCTAATGCAACAGAGCACTATCCTAGACAGAACAACTCCATGAAGGGAGGTCCTGGAGGCTCCTATAATCCTCCTGGAAAGAAAATAGCAGGAGAGAACTGAAACCTTGTTGGAAATGGAGGAAAACTTGCAAGTGGTGTAAACCAATGAATTTAACCAGATGTGAGGATGAGAGCAACAGAGACAGATTCTGTTTGTCCAGGGCAGAGGTGGGAGAAGTTCCTCCTTTAGGCATGAGAAATGTGTGGTGCTGTAGAAATGTCAGGAAACATAAGTGACCATTTTAGTAAGGAGATTTGAGCTGACAGCATAGACCCTGGCAGAAAGCAATTTTTTTTTAAACAATAGAAATGTATGACTCCTCTGCCCCATCCAGAGATTTGCAAAGATGAAAATAGAACCCTGAAGGATGTCGCCTTTCTGAGAGGAGATTAGAGGAACCTAGAAAACTGTGAGCGAGAAGTAACAGCCCCAAAGGCAAGAAGATGGAGGTGAAGGGACAGACAGAGATACTTTGTTCTGGAAGCCACAACGCAAGGATTTCATAGGACCACCAAGGATACAACTAGGAGGTTCAAGCAGATGACCCATGATGTTTGTGCTAAACCCCTCACTATAACCACAGTCTTGAACCAACTGTTAGAAACTTGAAACTTCTGCCATTTAACATATTTGGTTCATGGTACCATCTGGGTGACTGCTGCCTGCATGAGTGAACTGGGAAATACCAAGAAACATGTCTTTCTATCCTTCATGGCTATTCCTGGTGGTCAGTCCTCTCTATCACTCCCAGCATAGGTCTTTTCAGAGTTATCAAAGCTCTGTCTTACCAGTAAAGTTGAAACTAGGAAAAAGCACTGCTCCCTTCCCCTATGAGGCTATCATCTTTGTGTTCTTTGGGGCGTTTTGTTTGTTTGTGTCGGCTTGGTTTTGCTGAGCCGATATGCTTTCTCATTCTTCTTCAACCAATAACCATCCTTATTAGGATCTAGAGCCTCACCTGGTCAGCCACCCTGGGACCTGCAGATATGCATGGATTTGCCTCCACTTTCTCTGCTGGTCCTTGATATTTCAATGCCAAAGAAAAACAAGCCATGCATGTTAGACAATAAGGGGGAAATAGCAAGTGGATTTCATTCCAAAAAGTGACCATGCAGCACTTAATTTAAAAATAATTAAAAATTAATTTAATTAAAAATGCAAAAATAGTAAAGGACAAATCAGAACTTTCCATCATAGCCAACAGCCTGGACCTTATACATGCAGTCCAAAGGGTAAAGGAAACAATGACCACTGAGGCTATCACTTGGACATTTACTTTTACTTATAAAAATTCTATTGTAATAGCTAGGCTTGGGGGCTCATGCTATCATCTTAGCCTTCAACGGGCTGAAAATACAAAGATCACATTCCAGTCTAGCCTGAGATGCTTAGCAGATCTTGCCTCCAAAAACCAAAGTAATAGCAATAATTTATTTTTTTCATTATTTCATTATAATTCAGGAAATTGTAAGAAATATATTCTCATTCCTAAACATTTTTCTATGTTTTTTTTGTAACGTTTTTTTGGGTCTGGTAAAATGTTGATAAAACTTTCTAATTAACTTTTTGTTTGAAGGTAAGAAATAATTTACAAATGCAAATACTTTGTATAAGCTTTTTTTCTTTTCCCACAAAAGTCCTGTGGGCCAAATGGAGCTCCAGGCACTTTGCCTTTTATGCCATAAACATCTTCAAATGTACAGAAAGCCTTGAGAAACCATGGCAGCCATATGCTCCTGAGTAAGCTTAGTTATTCTAGCAAGCAGGGGTGGGGGATCCCAGCTGAGGTGGTAGTAAGTATGAAGTGGCTTTGGTCTGTAGCTTCTGTTAACATCTCTTACATCTCAGAGCCCCCACAGTGGTTCTCCTTCCTTCCTCTCTTTGAGTCTACCCTTCCAGACAGCAGAACTTAGGTCTGTGTTTCCAGAAAAGGAAGAGACAGATCAAAAGTCCACGTGCTTTCCGATTCTGTTACAGAACTGTCTGGGGTAAGATGGGGAACATCTAAGCACTGATGTTACTTCAAGAGACCTTGTATTTTAAAATTGTCACAGGCAAGTCTGCCCAGCCCTCTGTGTCCTGCTTTTTCCAGAGAGACACAGATACCCTTAGTCGTTTCCTGAAGACATTTCTCTGCCATTTTTTTTCTGCTTAGGAGAGCCCCTACTTCAGCAAAAGTGGTGGTTTTATTCCCTCCCCAATTCTCATTTTAATTCCTAGTGATATGCAAACGCTAGCGTGTAGTGATTCTAACTGATCTCTGCCTCTCCTGGGTCTCCTTGTGTGACCCAGGGTCCCTTGATTTCAATGTGTATCCCATCTCCCTGCATCCATTTCATGACTGTAAAAGTTGATAGGCTTCTACCACCTACCAGACACTCCAACATATTAATTAATTAATTTATTTATTTATTTCAGCCTTTAACAGTATCATGTATGTATATGATGAACTTAGTCGCTTTCATTCATTCTTCTCTTCCATTTCCCTCCCTCTCTGTTAAAACCCTTACTCTGTCCTTACTGTCTCACCTACTTTCCTATCTTTCTATGTCTGTGTGACCCATTACATTAATTAGAGGTGTCTGCTTGAGCGTGGGTGGGAAGCTGTTTACTGGAGCATGGAAAATGTATCCATGGCTCTGTAACTGAAGAAAGTGACACCCCTTTCCCTAGCAACCATTAGCTGTCAGCAGACCCTCAGGAAGGCTTGGGACTTCTTGCACGATAAAATGTTGATGGGTATAATCTTGTGCAGGTTTTGTCTGGATAACAGTAGTTTTAGTGAGTTCATGGGTACAATGGCCATGCTATGTCCAAAAGATATCCTTCTTGGCTCACTTTCCCATTCTCCATGTATGTCTCTTCCAGATGTTCCTGAGACATTTTAGCCAGTTATGAGTCTCTACAACACTAACTGCTATGAGCCAAAATAAGAAGTTTCTGGGTAAGACTGATAGGATTGCCAATCTATGGATATAAACGTGTCTACTTAGAATGCAGTTTGATCACGTGTCCATGTACCAAAATTATAGTAGTGGGTTCCCAGCATGGCCTACACTTTCTTAGCCATCAGCTCTTGACCAGGTTAATGGTACCAGGCATGAATTCCTTCCTGAGGTAAGGCCTCTAATCCCATTAAAAGAGTAATTGGTTATCAACCACACATTCATGCCACAGTAGGCACATCTGTCCAGGACTGATCTTACTGTAGCCAAAATGTTCACAGCTGGGTGATAACATTACTCCCCCAGCAGCCTGCATAGCACCATCCAGCACCATGAAAGCCAGTGTCACAGTTACTTTCCTATTGCTGTGAAAAGACACTATGGCCAGTGCAACTTATAGAGAAAGCACATAATTGGGCACTTGCTTATAGTTTTAGAGGGTTAGTCCAGGATCATCAGGGCAAGAAGCATAGTGGTAGACAGGCAGGCATGGCACTGCAGAGTAGTTGAAAGCATACATGTTATTAGAAAAATAGGGCCTGGGGCAGGCTTCTGAAACCTCAAAGCCAAACCCAGTGACGAACCTCTTCTAACAAAGCCACACCTCCTAAGCCTTCCTTAATAGTTCACCAACCTAGAAGCAAAAGTTCAACTATGTAAGCCTCTGGGAGACACTCACATTCAAACCACCACAGCCTGCTACCAGGAAGGAAGCTTCCAGATCACCTTCAGCTTGACTTACCTACATTCAGTGCTCACGGTATGTGGCATCAGCAACAGGGTTTACCATCAAGTTCTGGTGGACAACCAGATCAATGGCAGTAAGCTGAACTCTTTTGGGCATCAGTGACCCTTCCTTGACCAATAGCTCCTGGGGAAGACTCTCTGTCAGTCGCTAGTATTTTGTAGCTTCTGAGCTTATAAAATAGGTCTCTGTGCAATTTTTTTCACACTTTCTTAGCAATGTTTATCCCTCCCTGCAAGCTCTCTCTAATCCTTCCTCACTTTAAACTTTCCCCTCTAGGATACACTCCCCACTCTCCTTTCATATTCTACTCCTTTCTTCCTTTAAACATGGTATCTGGTCATGAAAGGGACATACTGAAATATTTACTCAGTGAAAATGAGAAACACTTTATCTCTCAGTTAGTCTTGCTTATCTGTCTAATATCATTTCCAGCTTCACAAATATTTACATGGTACCTGCCATCTGAGAGCCCTAGGAATCCTCCAACTGAAAAGAGAAGAAGTCCTTTAAATGTGTGTGTGTGTGTGTATGTGTGTATATAGCGTGTGCATGTGCGTGTGTGTGTGTTCTTCATTAGTGCACACAGAATACAAGGTCATTTAGAAGCAATGAATTAGTCAACTGTTCTCCAAATGTAGGATGTTTTAGGAAGTTCATATTCAATAATAAGCTTCCTTCGGGAAAGAGATTTTAGCACGTACCATGTGTGATGATTGGTTGATATGAAACCCTGAATTCATGGTTCCAATCAATAAGGAAATGTAGAATTTTCTGTTTAAAATGTTGAAGGAAATGGTGGATTGAATTTAGATCCTCAGACTTGGTGGCAAATCCTACATCTGCTGAGCTGACTTGCTGACCCTGCTTTGAAATTAATGTAAAGATCATCTCATGCCCAGCTTGTTCCCCTGGAATCCATTCTTGATCATGTAAGAGCTCTTGAGAGCTTTCTAAAATGCAGTCTGGACCCTTGGCTCCCCTTAAAATCATTCAATAGCTTCTCATTGCCCTTTGAATACAAACCAAACCCTCTACCATGGATTTCAACACGCTGCCAGGTCTGAGGTCCCTGCTGAGTCCTTCACCTGGATCCATAATGCGATTTCTTCTCCTGATCCAACTCAGCTTCTCTCAGTCCCTCACCATGCCTATCTCTGACACAAGGGGTCCTATGAACGTGGTACACATTTCCCTAGTTGTGTCCTCCTCATCTTATGCGGTTAACCCCTTTTCCACTGCCTTCTCCATGGGCTACAGGCCAACCTTGACCCCACTAGTTAGGAATTCCAATAACTTCTCTCAGAGTACTTCATCATAATGATTGGTTCTCTGATTTCCCTGTAGCCTGAATGTCTGCTGCAGAGAGGGAAGGGGAGAGCAGGAGTGTGCGTGTAGGTTGTGGATTGTGTAGTTTAGATCTCAGACTTTACTCCTCAAATTGTTCATTGTCTTTGACTCAATTCCCTCATCTGTAAAATGGGCATTTACTGCCTAACGAGATGATACTTTTTAAAGGTCCAAATGCATTGACTGGTGCCAGAACCTAATACACACTTGCTGAGCAGAAGCTTCTGTGTTTGCTCAGAGAGTGCTCCCACCCAAGCCTGAGTTCCATCCCCAGTTAGCTGTAGAGTCAAAGTTGGCACTTTGATGTTAATTTAATAAAAGGTGCCCTCCAGCCAACCACCAGGTGCAGCAACTCTTCCCTTGGTAGGCATGGAGTCTGCATCTACCACAGTGCTGAAATCTTCTGTTTCCTGGTCCAGCCCTTCTCTTAGAGACCATTGGCTGGGAAGTCCAGTCCAGTAAGCCATGAACACGAGACCTATCGAATAAAGACAACCTAGTAGCATGCAAGTAAATTAAAACACTCACAACTTGCTGTTGTGTCATGCAAAAACATCAGTAAACAACCCCCCCCAAAGGTTTTATCAATATATTTCAAAGGAAAAACTACCAAGTAGTATAGTATGTGGCATTTTAAAGATCTTTGGAGTAGAGACAAATGTGCTGAGGAGCTTTCCCTCCGCTGGCTCTTAAGTTTTTATGAGAACTCAGTGTATGAAAAATAAAATCAACAAACACACAGACTCTTGTGTGTCCCTATCACCTGAAACTTGCCAGGCTTTGGAAGAGTTATTGTCATTTTGATTCTTGTGTGAGTCACTGAGTTGCCTGCCCCCAGAGGCGCTTCATTATGATTCAGTGCAAAGGATTGAGCCGGCTGGGACTTCCGGAGTGAGAAGTGAGTGTGTGTCTGGTGGGGGTTGCGGTGGCAACGCGTTGGCATGAGGCTTAATTGACACCTTTGATGTAGCCTAAGACAGAACCCGCACCTCCCACTGCCGCTGGGAAGACGTCAGCCTTACGCAGGAAAAGGCATCTGCTGATGAATCCTGCATCTCATTCAGCTCGCTCCCCGAGCAGCCTTAGCGGTCCCTAGCTAATCCAACTGCTTCCCAGTCTGCGGGTGCTGGGCTTGGTGCTGAGAAGAGGCTCTGGCTATTGGCTATTGTCAGGTCAAACACTAAGACTGTGTCCATGTTAGAACTCATAGAAGGTAAGTGGAATGCACTGCCGTCTCTCCCCCAGGGTACCTTCCAGAATGTATGCGTCTCTTGTCTGATTCTTCTCTCCCTGTGCATCTGCAAGGTTGCCAAGTTAGAGTGGCAGGAAGCCTTTGATATCTTTATACAGTCGTGTCTTCAGGGGGTATGTGTTCTCAGAGGTGGCGCTAGCTAGAGGAAAGGATAGCCCGGCTCCGTGGTTTCATCTCAGCTTGCTGACAGTGTTTCCACAACTTGAGTGTTGGGTGAATTCCAGAGTTTGGGACCTGTTGGCAGCTTTTTTAATCAGTTCAATAACAACAAAGACAAACTGTGTGGGGTTTCTCAGCATCTGCCGGCAATTATTTTGTCCTGTTTGAGGCAGACACATCAGAATCAGGCTGGGGAGGGGGCAGACAGGACATAAATGAATGTAGAAATGTCTAAAAGTGAGTTATTAATTATAAAAAACACAATGGTCCATTTTTTTTCAAGTCTCTGGGAATGTCACCTGTGAGCGATTTCAACATTTTCTCCCACTGGGTAACTAAACTAAAGACACACACACACACACACACACACACACATACACACACACACACACACACACACACACGTCTCAAAGCCTTGAACATACTCATGAAAATCTCCCTTGGCTTAAATAAAGCCGTCAAAAGAAACTTGTGAAAAGTACATTTTTAAAAATTATATAACCTACTGTTGTATTAAACACAAAATAAACAGAACAGTGAGTGTCTGAAGATGGCTATTCCCTAGGATTTTTGTCATGAGTCACATAATGGGTCTAATTTTTAGCTGGTGTCCCTTCTCTGACTGTCTTTTTCCTTGAGAAGATGAATTGCTATGAAAATTCTTTAATATGCTATTTTTCTCTCTGTGTGATTCCTTTTATTTCTAGTTAATGGAACCCCTGGTAGTCAGCTCTCCACTCCACGCTCCGGCAAGTCACCAAGTCCATCACCCACCAGCCCAGGAAGCCTGCGGAAGCAGAGGGTAAGGACACAAGCAAGCCATCTATTTAAAATCTGTCTAGGTTTTGTTGCAAAGTGGCATGGGTGTCAGCAAAAAGTGCTGCTTTTCTAGGTGAATGACCAAGCCAGGGTACGGGTAACCTGCTGCGGGTCACTCTCCATTGCTCTGGTTCAGCTAGAACCCAGGTCTTTCAATTTCCACAAATTTGCCCAGTCTTTATTCTGAATAGAATATGCAACTGCTGCTTCAGTTTTAAATACCCTCTTGTTTGTTCATAATACATGTACTTTATTATGTATGCAAGTGTCCTTAGTTATAATTGGTTTTATTAGATACAGCCATGAATAGTCTCTTAAGGAAAAGGAAAAGTCAATGGCGGTAGCATCCTGGTGGAAATTGCTTGGTGGTAAGCAGGGTGGTCTAGAGCAGCTGGAGAGCCCATGTAGCAGGCCATGGGAATGAAGAATACCAGTTTTGTCAATGGACCCACACTGAGCACATTCTCTTAAATTTATTTTGAGCTTCTTGTATAATAGCAGAGAAATTCACTGAGCTTGGAGACAGATGTGTAAAAGTTACTGGAAATAGTGTCAGCTTCTCCAAAGCTAAGAAGCAAGGGGTGACTGTTAGATCTTCATCTGGAATGAAAGAACTTCTTAAATCCCCTCACTTCCTATACTGCTCATCCACTCCAGTTATACCAAGGCCAGAAGGGGAGAATTGGGGATGGGAAAAAGGAAAAGACATGCTGGAAAACGTAAATGCCTCTTCCGGGTCCTGATTTCAGAGAAGAGAGGATTATGTTTACTTAAGTGACTTATATGATGGTGCCTACTGAATAACTTAATAAACAGGGACTTCTCAGAGGCTACTGAATTTGAATATCAGAATGTCTAAGTTTAATTTCTTTTATTATGTATTTAAACGACACTCCTAAAAATTGATGAATTTAAATTCATCAAATATGAAGTCCCTCTTGGTCAAGCTTCCTCTTTCAAAATGGATCTTCAGGCTGCTAAAACCATCAATCATTTTTAAATGGGGTCCAAAAAGAAATCCAGTCTGCAATCACTTTGAACCTCTTGCCCCAAATATCTTTCTTTGCTAATTCATCTAGCAAGAGTTGAGGTTCCTTAGTCTGTTAAAGCCTGTGATTTTGTATTGCTTTTCTATTCAATAGTGGGATCATTTTTATTAGAGAAGTCTGTCATCAGTCTTCAGTGATTTTAGGAATCATTAATAAACTACAGAATTGGCCACATTTATCTTAAAAGATTATCCTTAGGTGAGGGAGAGCTGATGTGGCCATCCTGTACTCAGAAATACTAGCTAGCAGGGTTCCCCTCTGTAGAACAGCCAGAGACCTAGCACAGAGAATGTCTCCAGAACATCCTTTCTCTTGAAGTGTACCTGTGTTTCAGAGCTAGCACAGGAATAAAAATATCTTTTGATCCACTGAACTCAGTCTCAGACTTCATTGTAATATCTCAGGTTTAGTTTTGAGACTAAATTTAGAATGACTGAGACTACATGCCAGGTTCTCTCCATAGGAGTTTCTGGTGGGGACCCCTCCATCTTTGGAGTATTCCATTTTTCTCAGTTGTTCTTTATAAGCAGAACAAGGCTAGAATTTGCATCCCTTTCTTTTCTGCTTCCATGGGATTTTTCTGTTCAACTGAGGCAGAAAAATTTCATCCAGCTTTGTAGTCATTGACTTACATAATTAACACCTTGTAGCCCTTTGGAAATGATTAACAGGTATTGGCCGTTTTTCATCTTGCTGTTTAAGCCACCAATATAGCACTGTCATTGAGGGAGTCAGAATTTTTCTCATTTACTTTTAGAGGGACAAATAGTTTAACACCATCTGAAAACATTTATTAAACACATGTTGTAAGCAGGATACTGAATGCGTTCAAAGATGGTTTAGTTTCTAGGCTTTTGAGTTTGCCTACGTGTATTCAAAGATGGTTCTGTTCTCAAGCCTTTGAATTTATGAACACCCTCCATCTCTGTACCATGGAGGCATTTCCAGCTGCTCTACGGAGGGAAGCTTTCATCCTTTTGGGTAGACAACTGCATCAAATAACCCCTCCCTGCTAAAACAAGACCAGAATATCCCTAAAAATTGTTCCTGTTTCAAATTTAGTTAATATTCTTTTCAAACAGTTGGCTATACTTCTATGCAGGATGTGCTAAAAGAAGACACTTCAAAGAATGAATTAATTCCTTTTATTGCAAATTAGAAAACAGTAGCCACTTCTATTTTTTCTTTCCGTGTTGCCTAGTAACACACCCAGAAAATGAGTTGGCAAACACACACACACCACACACAACACACACACAACACACACACACACACACACCTTAAAATACAGGAAGAGAAGCTAATTTTTAAAAGGAGTATTAAGGTACATAGCTGATTTCTTTACAAGCAAAAAAAAAATCTGTATTTTGTTTATGTTAACTATGATTTAATAAGCTGTTTTCTTCCCTTAAGATCAAGTTTCTAAATTACGTCCTTTGACATTTTAGAATAGTCACATGAGAGACAAGTCTGTATGTCAGATTCATTTCTCCATTAAATACACTGGAGACAGTGAACCAAATAGCTTCCCTATTTATACAAAGGACAGTTACTTAAGTGGCTTCTAGAAGCATCTTCCTGGCCTCAGAAGTCAACTTTTTAGGCCCTCTTCCTATCCATAAACCATTTTTTTGGGGGGAGGGGGTCCCTTTTCTTAAAACATCAAGAGAAAAAAATGTGTTGTATTGAGTAGGTTGAATGAAGCCCCCATTACACTCCCACGCCACTGACTTTTGTAGATTAACTGAGCCCTCAGATGACGTAGGAGTGGGCGGCACAAAACTGAAAATAAGCTAACTGTAGACACTGGGTGGAACTGAGCAGTTGCTTGGCTACCAACACTGAGATATAGTAGCAGACAAGGCGGCAGGAAGAAGGGAAGAAATGGGTAAGGGGTTGGGAACTAGAAGGAGATTTGGGATAGGATGTGGGGTGTGTAACTGAGAATTCTTCCAGTCACCCAAGCATAAAACTGTGAAAGGGCAGTGTGTGCTGGGTTTCCACTGTGTGCAGCTGCACGCTGGAGTTACTGTCCCGAATACCTTAATGCCAGCTGCTGCATCTGACAAATTATTTTGTGAGGTAAGCAATTCTTCTCCCAGAACGGGAAGAAATGTCTATGGAAGAATTTCCTAGACACAGAATAGCAGAGGTGGTCTCGGTAGGCAACAGGGGCCATAACTCAACTGGACACGAAGGAAGGCAAGAGCCCATGATAGCTCAAGAAGCACTTTCTTGCCGATAAAATGAAATCATTGCTTTGCCAGTGTTATCTTTCTCTTACGCAAAGTTGGTGACTTGAGTAGTTGTAATGATGTTAGGAGCCAAAGTCCCATCCCTTTCCAAGTTGCTCCGCAGAGAGGAGCAGGGAACCCAAGAAAGGAAAGTAAACGAATCTGTCCTGCCCTTCATCTTACAGGACCTGTACCGCCCCCTCTCGTCGGATGATATGGACTCTGTAGGAGACTCAGTGTAAAAGACACAATGGAGCGATGTGTATGGTTTGTGATGGGATCAAGGTTTCCCATTTCTAAGCAAGCATCTAACAGCAAAATACACAAAAGAGTTTTGCATAAGAAATTAAGTTATACAAAAGCAAGTGTGCAGACATTTTCTACTTGTGGTATTTCTTCTTTGAAAGAAAAAAATTTTTTTTAAAGTGTCTCCTCCATTTGGTGTAACTGAGGAGAGTTTGAATACAGTGTTTGCTAGTCACTGACGATTTTATGACTAAGGTCTGGTTCCAGACAAATTTCATATATACTCCAATATTAGATACAAGAACCACCCTAATGATCCAGCATTACAGAGTCACCATTTTTATAAATGAGTCGTCTTTTTAATCAGTAAGTTGATATATAAATACAATTTTTCTGTACTTAGTATAAGAAAAATTTAATAAAGTAACAGTTTTTCTAAAAGGTAAAAATCTTTTACCTTTTTAGTTTAAAATTGATGTATATGTTATCAGAGAGCTGATTAGTTATTTCTTGCAAAACATTACAGAAACTCTCCAGGATTTTTTTTTTTTTTTTGAGTGAATATGTCTGAAAGAGAGTCAAGGAACTCCTGTAGGAGACATCTCACAAAGACTAACATTAAGCAGTAAGAACATTCTCTGTTGCTTTGGGTTTTTTGTTTTTTTGTTTTGTTTTTGGTTTTTTGTTTGTTTGTTTGTTTTGTTTTTTTTTTTTTTTTTTTTGGTGGTGGTGGTAGTCATTGTTATTGTTGTCACATGGACTTCCTTTTTCCGGATTATGTTTTATGAAAATAGTTTCAGTAACATGGAAACATGAATAACTTGGCATTAGATTAATTATATAATGTTTCCCTACAACAGCAACACTATATACATATTTTTTCCCAAGTGTGTAAAGTTTGACCTAAAAAAAAAAAATGGGACTTGTACTGTTTTTCAAAAAATAAACTCAGTTTGAGAATTGGAATTCTTCTAAACAGAGCTTGTACCTTGGGCCTCCAGATAGCCAAAGCTCCATTCTGATCATCCTGCATCTTGTTTGGGAAATCTTCATATGCAAAACTCCTTTTGTGTCAAACCAAGTGTGTCTATGATTGTAACCCACTGTTAGAACATTAACCTACTAATTCTTCCCCTCTAGTCCTCTATTTTCAAAAGTGTAAGTCAGCTTTGCTTAAATGTAAAACAGTTATTTTTGAATCTAGATGTTAGAAACCAATGTGTACGGTGTATTGTATCTAGACCATACCCAGGACCGTTTCTTTTTGCTAGCTCAAACACTAACAATTTAAGACTTACAAAGCATGGATTTTATATTCTCCAGGCTTGACATATCTCAGTAGGGTGACAGATTTAAAATGTATGGTGCCATTTGGAGCCTTTTACTTGAGATTTCTTTCAAATTTCTCTTGAAAACATTTTGAAAATGCCTGATTCAAGATGGAGAGGAGTCGCCTTGTCACATGGTTTCGAATGTTATTGATTTATTGCTCTCAGTAGACTGTTCAACTAGCATATTTTCCCATCTGGTTTATAGTTACCTATGCTAGCATCTCACTTGACAAGTGGATAAAATATCCCAACCGAAAAAGAAAAATAAGACGTCCAGGCATCCTACCAGCATTTGAAAAGTTAGCCGAGTGATAATTATTGCCTCATTACCCTGCCTGTTAAAGAGGAGAGGGCACTTCTTTGGCGTGTTATTTGAGAACTGCAGACTGATCCCTCCATCTTGAAAGGACAGAAAATGATCATACCTGTTCCAGACTTCGGATTTTAAAAACTGTTTCCAATAGACATGAACAGAGACTCCTGCTGAGATCAAAGGGCTGCCTTGTCTTTAGCTGAAACAGTAAACATCTGTGAGGATGCCGTGCTGTCTGTTGCAGCGTTATGTCTTTGTAAAAATGCATTACTTAATATAGTTCAGCCCATAAAAGATTAATATGTATTTGACTAACCTGTCAAAAATGCAACGAAAGCAGTGGGTCAGATGGTCCAGAACAAAACATAAATTCTAGTAATTTCAACTCCCCTGTGCAGTCAATCTTACAGAAACCTAATAAATGCTATCTGCTCTGGTTAAGTAGCAGATATTGCCAATGGCTATAAAGATCATGGCTTTGTTTAGACACAGCATAAAGAGAGTAGACTTGGACTAATTGCCAGTAGGTATTGCGGCCAACTTTCCATTCAAGTAGGTCCAAAGAGATGCTAGTCCATGGCATGTCATCTTCGAACATATGACTTTTATTAAAGGATTGTTCGAGGGCCATATAGCTCATTTACTTTTGAAACTAAAGTCCCTCTGAGATTGAAATAACACACTCTGAGATCTCTTTCTATGCAGGGAATAATTCTGTTATCCAAAAGCAGAATTTTTAAATATCCAAGCAGCACACAGGGTCATTGGTACAGACCCAATGGATAATTAACAGTCATTTAAGACGTGGCTGCTTTTAGAATCCTTCTAATATTTTTAGTCGCTGAACTTTTAAAATGACCTCCTGAGAAGGAGGGAACTCCAGACAACAAAAGCCACATACTTTTCTCTTGCTGATATACCCTTAAATGTTAACTTTGCTGTGTCCACCTTTTCAGGCTTCTGCATTTGTGGTTACATAGTTTTAGACATACTAGAAAGAAAGATGTTACAAAGAGTTCCCTGCTTTCAGCATTTTATAAGCTAAAAACCTAGTGATGTGCAAAACGTGGTGTTCTGTGTGAACTCAGAAGCCATGTGGAAAAGTCATTGTCTTGACTCGTGTCATTTTAGCAGAAGGTCTGTACTCTTAGAGGTTTCTAAGCTAGAAGTTTGAGCTCCACCCATCTGTACACATGCCTGCAATGCACATATGAGGTCACCTTAACATTTCAAGATCCAAACCTCAAAGCTGCTCTGGCACCTGCCTGTGCTCCTTATGCTAGGTAGCAAGGGTGCTAGCCCTCCTCTTCTTTGCAGCCATACTGGACTGTACTTTTGTTTCCATTTAAAAACACTGAATTCCAAAAGCCTCACTAAAAAATGTAATTGTGAATGAAAATGTATAAGAATAATCCTAAAAGATAAATCCATATATTTTACCTGTTGAACTACTAATTTTGTTTTTTTTTTAAAATGATGGCCATATATCTATACAGGTGTGTGTTTATGTGCATTTGCAGGACTCAGTGTATATGTGGATGTGCCTATATAAATATCTGTGTATGTATATAGAACGTGAAGAATAAAGGATGATATTTGTGATATGGTCTTATAAGTTACTGGCTCCTGTAGAATTAAATATAGAGTTTTATGTGATAAAGTTGTGATGTACGTATTAGTTGGCACTTATTTAAGCTCAAAATCAGTTTGCTAAATTAGCATGATGAAGCAGTATCAAATATTCACATGTACTGATTTATCCAAGACTAATTGAAATCCAGACAAACAAAAGAATTGAAGTCCAAGCAAATCCAATCTTCCATTGATGGATAGATGTAAATACTCATTGATGTTTTTATTGTAAATTCTTGATGCTCAGTCAGTAATCCGATCGAATGCAATGACATTTTCCTGTTGTGTGTGTATTGATGACTACAGTGATTATCAATCAATATTCACTGAACAAACTGATTTCTAGAACCTGAAGGTAGTTGAGTGTTATGCTGAAATAAAAGTAGAAAGAGTCAAAGTGAATTTAATTGGAAGTTTTGCTATGAAGCCAGACAACATGTAAGACCATGCTGTGTGTTCTCTTTATGCTTATAAACTGTTAAAATGTTTTTGAAGACAATTTGCTGTGTGTGTATGTGTGTCTACATGAGTATATACACACTTGAAAATGCTTATTGACTGAAGTTTTCTGTCTGTGTGCATTTGTGCCTATCTACAGTGGCCTTGCCAGCGCCTCTACTTGTGCATGTTAGTGACAGCCATGTTTGGTGGAATAAACCCACAGAGAAATAGTGTGGAAATCAGAGATACATGACATTCATTATAACGATTGCCTGATACAGCATATTAAACTGTCAGCTGCGAAACATTTGTAATTTTGTGCCTGTAACATGTGTAGGGAAAACTAGAAAATCTGAGGCTCTCATTATAATTTTAAGGGTGCATGACATATGGTGTCTTTAAAAATGTATCTTATTGTATTAAAGGTGATGGATGAATTCTGAGGTAGCATAAGTGAAGCATGAAACACTAGGTGTTTGTATTATATATGGCCACACAATATTTTTGAAGCCAGGGTAGTAAATATTCAAAGGTTAATAGGCAAAAAATATGGAAGTTAATTTTACTGTGATGTGTTTTTGAGGTGTTTTTACACACTGCCAGACAAGGAACTTAATTCCTGTTTTTTCCCCCTGTGGACTCTTTGAAACACTATGAATGTTATAAAGTTGCATTTTCTTTATAAAAGTTGCATACCATTTGCAGTTGGGGTTGCTTGGATGTATAGTCTCTCCTTAGGGGGGAAAATGCATTTGGTATTAAAATGGTCTAAGCAGCGATATATTGGGAAATAGATCATTCGATGTGATCTGCAGAAATCCACAGAGATGAGAACTGATGGAATGTATTATTGACCTACTCGGTGTGAAAGCTTCCTTGCCTTTCTGCTGTAGTTTCCTTGGAAAACGCTGTACCTTGTGTTTCACAAGCGACCATGTTTCTCTTTCCTGAACTTAACCTTTGTGATGCTTAGCAGCTTAGCCAAACCATGTAATAAACAGGAAGAACTGCCTATGTTGTTCAGTGAGTTTCTTTGGTGAGATGCGGAACTGAAGCAACCATGGAACAAGGGTTGCCTTTATCGCCTTGGACACAGCCCTCTTATGCTGAATGTATCAGTAGGTGATACTAGACAGGCTACAGAAAAGCAGACATTGAGTATGAAATACTGACAGGAGAAACACAGTAAGATTATCTGATGGGAAGCTCTGTTTCAGATGGCATCATTGCGTTGGCAATATACCTCCCTCTCAGGGTTGCCTTAAGGATGAATTTGCCAGACAAATTAGCAACTTGCTGGGAAAAAATTAAAATGCATAAAATAAACCATACTGTCTCCTGAGATTAACAGCCTTTTTCCTAAGCTCATAGAATTCTCAGAGAGATGTATATGGGTATATGCAGATATGTATACAAGCTACTTGTTTTTTTTTTAAAAAATACTGGATAAATATATTCAATAAATTACAATTAAATAATGATAATGCCTTTGGTACCTCAACTTTATCTTAGGAAAAATAATCTATTTCATTCATAGTACTGTTTAGAGAATAGAAAACTCTGTCATTCAAGTTAGAAGAAATACTTTACATTAAATTTATAAAAGGTCATCATTACAGTTTTAAATCTAACAGTTTTACTAGATTTGTGTTGACCTTCATATTAATTGGCTGTAATTTTCTCTCTTTCTTATTCCCATGATAAATTCAATCAGTAACCATAGCTATAATGGTACACCTAGAGGGAATTTCCCAAATTTATGATTCCAATCTGCATCCATACTTTCTTCGTATAACAGAAATTAAATTTAAATGAAGCGAGTGCCTGGGGGAACTGCTAGCTCTCCTCCTTAAAGGCTAAAAACCCATCTTAAGAAGTCACTTTTTAACAGAATGACTCTAATCCATGGGGCACAGAGATGACTTCCTTAACCCCTTCCAAGCTGTGAGTGTGTGGAGGCTCCTGGACTGAGACTTTTGCTGTACAGTGTAATGGGCTCTGGACACGGGCTCACAGGGCAGCTGTAGAGATCGTTGCCTAAGCACTCTGACTTTGAAGCAGAGGCAAAGGAGATGACTTGGTGTATCTGAGATTGAAGTGTAAGCACATTCTTTCACTTTGGAAATCATAGCTCCCATGGTCTTTCTAGCAAATATATTATCTAAGATCTTCATTTTCAACAAACCCATTTCCAGAGTAATAGTTTCCCAGCCTTTTAAACAACTTGACTGAATCTTTATGAATATTTAAATATTTATTCTTAGTCATTAATTTGATTGTGATTTCATAGTTTATTTAAGCTGAACCTCCACTATCAAGAATGTAGACAGAGCCTGCCTTATTTCCAAGAGTGGGCCTCCATTAGTCTTTGCCGATTGGTGCCTCAGCCTTCTGTCTTAAACCACTTAGGTAGTAAATAAATGCATGGCTTTTCTATATCTCATGAACTCATAGAACATAGAATCTACAATGTCCCACACAAACAGTAATGTTTTTAACGTTGCTATATTGGGTTGTCTTCAAATTCTCTGTAGACCTAACATCAAGATTCTCCAGACAGTGGTTAGTCTGTGAAGCATTTATTTCATATATTTCCTTTACAAAGATAATTCAGAAATCAAATAAGGGTGAGCACACTTGGTTTCTTGGTTCTATTTAACCCCTTTCACTTCAAAGAATCATAACTGTCCGTCAAGGCAGATTGTGGAGACAGTACCATTACCCAGCCAAGGCTTGGTTACGTGGCAGATTTGACTACACTGCTTGAGTCAATTGTATTGATTGGATATTTTCCAAATCTCGATGCAGTGTGGACTCCAGCTGAGTGACAACATTCATACAAATGGCATCAGTAACTCATAACATTTAAAAATGGACTGTTTCTTTGACTGCATGGTCGTCGGCTACATCTTGGTAAAATGTGGTTGGAGCTGTTAGCTCAGCTTTCTCACTTACTTCAAAAAGTCTGCACCGTCTGTCCCCATCTGTTATGTGATCCCAGGCTAAATCACTGTGCATGCGCTGTGGTCTTACTTTGGAGGGTAGTGCTTTTAGGAAGGTGTTCTGTAAAAGCCTCCAGGTGTCAGCAACCTGCCCAAATGGTTCCCATTACATCTGCTGGGAGGTGACGACATCTCAAATGTCACGGGCGCCTCTCGGAGCAGCTAATTGTGTTAAATTCTAAAATAACCACGTGTTTGGCTCTTCTAAGCCCAGATGCCTTTGAGTTAGCAAACTAACTGAAATCGCCATAAAAATCTCACCAGCATGGACCTTCTACAGTGTTTTGCCTGCTTACAATGAAAGTAGGCAGAGCAACTTCATTTAGAAGCAGTCAGTTTTATGAATGCCTGTCAGTCAGTATGAAGGACTGGCTGATCTCATTAGGTCAGTTCTAAAGTGCTTGTTACTGTTTTCAAGCCAGACATGCAAATCAGAATCAAAATCTTCCAGGGGAGACTAAGTGTGTAAGTATACCTAGGCAGGTTATAACAACTACCACAGGGAGCCATGCTGACTACTATAGTACAACCTACCCACCCCACCCCCCACTAGCTTACGAGTAAATGTGACTCAGTCTATGCTTATTTTATTTGGCTTTGACAATTATTGAGGCATAACCCCTAATCTGCTCTTAATTGCTAGCCTAGCTACCTCCCCACCAGTGTACCCCAAATACTTGCTGTTTCTCCTGGCCACGTGCTCATGGTCCATCTCCTTTCATGGTGACTTCCTCTTCTCCTCTCCTTCTTTCTCCTTCTCCTCCTGTCTTCTCTCCTCCCTCTTTTTCTTTGTCTCTCTGTCCCTCTGTCTCTAAGTCTGTCTCTCTGTCTCCCTCTGCCTGACTCTCTGTCTCTTTCTCTGTCTCTTTCTCTCTCTCTCTTTTCCACACCCCCTACCAGGTAACTCAAAACCCACCTATCTCTAATCCCTCCAGTAATTGGTTGTAGCCAATTTTATTTAACCAATAGTATATAAAAGTGAGAATTCACTTGTAGGCCTTCTGGTAAAGAATTTACAATGCACAGCAAACAGAGTAATACAAAAATACAGAGTCAGTAAACCTCAGCAGATTACTAGAGTAGGGGAAGGGAAAGAAAAGGAGAGGTAACAGGTGGGACTATAAAAAACCAGAATCCAAAAAGTAGCAGTCTAGGAGAAAACAAAAACCATTGAAGATGGCATTTAACACAAAATGTCAGTGTTTGGTCGATAAAAATCAACCCATCAAACAGCAAAATGGGTTAACCTCTTAGGCTGGTAAAATGTTAAAACTTGGCGTCACAAAGAAGCCACTGTGATCTTGAAGTGAATCAGTTCTTTACTGGGACAAAGAAGGTTCAGTGCTGATCAGAATGCACACAGCCAGTTGCTTTAGTTTTGAGTGCCAGGCTTAAAGAGAGGATTGGCAGCTCTGCCTTATCTCCAGGAGGGGAGAATCCCAGATCTTCGTCATGTGATGAACAAGAGAATGTGGGGATATACAAATTGAGAAAGCAGACCCAGGAGTCCCATTTGTCTCCACAAATCTGAAGTTCTGTCTTGTGGAAATGGATTCCACTGGTTACCTACAGAGATGGGTAACAAGAGCAGTGAATAGAAAATGTCCAGAAACAAGGAAAAGCCCTTTACCACTTTGCCTTGTTAGCAATTAAACTGCTGCCTAAGGAAGTGATGTGCTTGGTACTGGCTGCATTTAGACATGGATCACCTGACCACCTCTCTATAGTGAGGAGTCTGATCTCTGGGTGGAAATGGGATGGAAGAGTCCAGTTCTGCTCCTGAAGTTCTTTAAGTCCATGAGGGACCATTGCCTTTGAAAGGTGTGCAATGTTCCGCATCTTACTTCTTTGGAAAAAAGAAGAGATAATGCCCTTAGAAGGCCAATAGGTTTATTTTACTGCACTTGAGCATAATAAAGAAAACTATAACTTTCCATTTTCAGAGTACCCCATTCATACATAAATAAGCTTTTCTTTTAAAATTCTGGGTCATTTACTAGTCTTAGCCAACAGAGAATCTGAAATGGCATGGGTTACATTTTCAAAACACACAAACTTAAGAGTTGAGAAAAGCCGAAGCAATTGTACTGTCAACACACTTGCATTGACCCTACTCTTTAAAGATGTGAAAATAAACTGAGCTTAGAAACCCTAGGGGACTTTTATTTACAAGGTAAAGCAACACAGCTGGCAGTGTGGCAGACGTTCATGGCAGCAAACATTTGCCATTCTGATGAAAATGCAAGTTATTAGTCAATAAGATAGTCTACTGAATAGCATACAGCAAGTTTATGGAATGCTACATTTTAAGAGATGTCACCATGCGCTCGGGTCAAGGTTCTGTGCAGAGCACCTCATGCTTTTATTAGCAGAAGCAATTTGCTCGCTCTTCCTTCCTTCCATCTTTCTTTCCTTTTCCTTCCTTCCTTCCTTCCTTCCTTCCTTCCTTCCTTCCTTCCTTCCTTCCTTCCTTCATTTATTTCTAAGTATATAATCTGTGAGCATCTTTGCAAACACAGTATTATTTATTAACTTGGGTGCTTGATGAAAGAATGTCTTTGGATTGTAAACTATGAAATAGAACATAAGGCAGCACCTGCCACCTCCAACCCATGAGTATCTACATTATACAGCGCCATTTGCAATGCCAAGAAAAAACAAACAAACAAAAACAACAACAAAATAAACCCAAAACCCAGGGCTAGAAAGCCCAGAAGAGACATCTTCCAGCTTGCCCATCTTAAACAGTCTTTTCTGTCTGGATTGCCACTGCATTCTGAATGATGCAGGAGATCAAGAATCTTGCTGCTCTGGAAACACACACCTTCTCTTCCAGTGCAACCATGTTAATGTTTATTTCCTCCAGTCTGCAATGTAATAAACCTGCTGAGGTTCAGCCTTCCGTACAGATATGAGAAGTATAACATTTTCACAAACAGGAATTCTTGAGAGTCAGGCGAGTGTGACTTTGAAGCTGATACGTTTGCAATGCCTTCGACACGGTGGGTTGTGATTTTGTACTGTCTGCTTTTGAAAAGAAAAAGAAGAGAACCCTCTGTTTGGAAATTAGGATCTTTGCTCTGGGGTGTGACACACATATGTTCCTAGTCAGACAAAGGCTAGATGAGGGCTGATGAGTTCAGGTCACCAAGAGTATTAAGGGAAGATTTTTGTGATATGTGGAAGTTCAAGGCACGTTATGCAGGGGGTATACAACAGCAGTATCAAAACATCTAGGACATCCTATAAGGAAGAAGAGGTATCATTATTAGTAGAATTTCCATTCTAATCTCGTCAACTGTCAACATTAATGAACTCATCAATGGGATATATCCATCTTTGTCCCTTCGTCACTCAGGAAATGTTCTGTGGTGCTTGCCTCAGATGACCCTGGAGTGATTACATGGTATATCCCCAACCACATAAATCTGTTTTATGAAGACAAAGGTATTTGGGTTTTCTGTGCAGGAGGCTGTTGGGCATGAGCCACATACAACTTCTTTGCCCTTTTTTTGCTCAGTTATAGCTGGATGGAATGGGGTGGAGGTTGAATGGGAGCTGGGTAAGCAGAGGAAATGTAGGTCAAGTTTGCTTCTCATCACCACTTCGTGATCAATGCAACTACAGCCGCTCTCCCTTCTCTCTGCTCCACAGACAGCCAGCACCATGAGCCAATGCGCCCCCTCACCGCCTCCTGCTCCCATCAGGCCAACCAAGTGGATAAACCCAGGGGAACAGAAGGAAGATCTTTTAGGATGAGCTGTATTCACTATTTAGAAATAGCATAACTGTGTGCAAATTGTTTTCTCAAGAAGTAGGGGTGGAGATGGAAGCATCCATTGTTAAATATTGTTCCCAGACAGTTCTAATATTAAATATTTTCCCTCCCTCTATAGTCAAAACCCTGTTTGCTCTCATGAGTCTTCAGTCAAATCTCTTTGTTTGCTCTCGGGTCTTCAGTCAAATCCGCCTGAAGTACAGGAGACTCTTCTGACCTAGGCTTTAATTTTGCCTTTCTCTTAGACATATTAAGAAACATGCCAAGTTGGCCTCATGTTTACTGTGTATCTTTATCTCAAAGTGAAGAGTAGCAAATCCACTCTTCTACTTCTCTCTTAAAGTTTTGCTAAAGCTGAGTTGTGTTGTTTTGTAGAATATTTATAACTAACTTAAGAGACATCTTGTAAAAACAGAAAAATAGTAGATAAAGCCAGAATGGGACCACATTTGAGACTCTCAGCAAAGACTAGAAGATGGAGTGAGATGCCTAAAATCTGGTAAACTGGAGCTTAAGAATGCTGACTTTGAGAAAAGAAGTCACAGGTGTCCAGTTTCCCAATGATTAGCCTCTCCTAGTCACTCATCTTATTGGCTACTCGTGAGGGTGGGAATTGTGGCACTCATTAGATGGTCTTAAGACCTCCTTTTGCAAATTTAAAGACCAATTTCTCCCTGGGATGGGGCAACACTAGCTCCTGGGCTAGTATTCCGGGCTGGGTATGGTGTGTAGAGGCTCAATCATTCTGACCCAGGTTTTTTTATTCTGTTTCTGTTCCCTTCCAGATTTCTCAGCATGGTGGCTCCTCTACTTCACTTTCATCCACAAAAGTCTGCAGCTCAATGGATGAGAACGATGGCCCTGGGGAAGGTGATGAGCTTGGGAGAAGGCACAGCTTGCAGAGGGGATGGAGGAGGGGTTAGCTGAATTTACTTTGCAAACTATAACATCTGAAACACAATGAGTAGACAAACCTCAGCAGCTCCTGTGGGACTCTCACTGGGGATAGGAGTGGGTGATTCCTACAGGGGTTAGCACTCACTGTCTGAGAATGGGAAGGAGGAGGAGTTGGCTCAACTGAATCTTTTCACATCCTCTGGGTGTGATACCTAAGAACACCAGCAATTGCCTACCTTTGTGCTCCCCTGATCTACTCCCTTTCCATAAATGAAAAGACAACTGTGTCTTGTATATGAGCACCCATAGGTGGGCTCCAACCTAAGGGAGCTCAATCCATCAAACTACATAACTTCTTTTCATTGCTGGTAACTCCAAAGAAATACTACTTGTCCCTTAAACTAATTAGCATTAGAATTTCTCCATAACATAAGGACCTGGATTGCTGAGTTGACTCTTTGCTAACTTGCTGTATGGTTTGGCATAAGCTTCTTAGTTCTTCATATCTTAGTTCCTTTTTAATAGAAATGCAGATTATTAAATGTCACTATTTCCACCCCTGGGGGTGGAATCAGGCTCAAATCAATTAGGGGAAACCATTTGCAAAAGTAAAAGTGTATGAGGATTAACCACTGTTAAGAATAAGCTCCTCTTGCTTCAAATGGTATGACTTGATATTTTCCCAAAGATACATCCTCTGAGGGATACTCTGACATTAAGCAACACATGTGACTCCTATGTGACTTGTTTGCATTTGTCCAAGTTTGTAATTCAGCCATCTAGAAGCCTCTTTCATTCCAGTGTGCCACATTCACCCAGTGAAATGTGATGGTCCTTGACTAAACCTGTATCCAGAGGGACCAGCTCCTTTATCAATAGTTAGTAGAAAAATTCCAGACACTGTGTCTTGTGTCTTGGTGAATGTTTCCACTGGAAGGGAAGACAGATGACCTCTCTCTATCCTCCATCTGTAAGATAACAAATATCTGAAAAGTCACAGACAACTACTTTGTTACCCATGTACAGAGTCTAAGACCCTGTTATCTGGGAGATGGTTTTCAAATTCAGATAAACCACAACCATGTCTTCCCCTCCTCATGGAGAAGGTGAAAATCTCTAGGTTGAGTCTTTCAAACATAGGCAAAATCATGACTCTTTCCTGGATGGGCTAAGGGAAGGGCTTTGACTACATCATTCACTTTATTCTGGGCATTGCCAAGGTAGCTTCTCGTGATCCAGGAGAGAACCGCCATCCACAGTGTGGAGGCCGTGAAGTTGCTCACACTATAGAGCATAGTAGAGACATGCGTTTTGACTATACTTTCTAGAAAAGCCACCCCAGTCATGCAGCCCGAGTGCTGTGAAGACAGCCCAAGAAACTGCAGCTGAATTTCCATTCATTCCTCTCTAGTACCACAAGTGAAATATGAACCATAAAACTTACCAGAACCACACCCCCCACAACATCCAAATTTATTTTGAGGGTAAAAATCTCAGTTTATGAGGACATGTTATGAGAGGCACGCAGTTAGGAAACTTACTAGGATCCTATCCCGTTTTGCACACAGGTTGCTGGGGGAGAGCTGGGATTTATAACTTTAAAGCTTGGACATTTTACAGCCCAGCTTTAAAGGGTTTTTAATACCCTTGACATGTTAAAGGTGATGCCTCATATTTATGTGACCCAAGCATGGCTTATTTAATTTTATTGCCTTGGATATTTAAGGCATTATTAGCCATTTGTAAAATACTTCAGAGTACATTTTCAGAGGAATAACATGTTATGTTATTACAAAAACTGTTCTGCCCACAGACATAATAGATATCAGCGTTTAAACTCGACATCTGTCATGCAGGTTGCTTGGTGAGAACATTTGTCTAAAATCTGCTCGATGATATGAGGGAGGGTGGCCAGCAACACTTAGTGCAGAAAGAATTTTTTCGGAGATTTCCATTTTAGGACAGAGTCAAGCTCAGTGTCTAAACAACCGAACCTGTTCATGCTTTTACAATGTAAAACTGCCCAGAGACCCTCCAGAAATGCCTTTCCCTCTGCCCTGTACACAAATATGTCATTTCTCTGAACACAATGGATATTCAGTGGGGGCTATTGATCAAACTATCATGAAGTGCAAATGCAGGATTTCCTCCTGAGTCCCACTGAAGCAGAAACATACGTTGCAGTGGTATGGGTCCAGGTGAACCCAACAGGTTTTCTTTTAATTTATCGTTTGCCTTGGTAAAAACCATTGAGTCAGTATGAGCCTGTGGGAGGAGGTAGGGGGCTGCCCGTCATACTTCTGAATCAGCTCCAGTCCGTGAGAAGACAGTTAGCAATGTATTTTAAACACAACATCTGTGGCCCCTTCTCCATCAATAAAGACACACTAATGATTCTTTCAGAAGAGTCTGAGGAAGGCTTCCAGATCCCTGCCACAATAACAGAGAGATACAAAGTTGGAAGAACAATAGGAGATGGAAATTTTGCTGTTGTCAAGGAATGTATAGAGAGGTGAGTAGGGGGCGGGGGCTTGTCAGCATGGTAAGTTAAAGAAAAACTTGTCTTTCATGCTTTCAGACAGAGACACATATGGCTTAAGTTAATGTCTCAACCGGGGAGACAAAAAAGTAAAAAGTAATAAAGAAAAGCCACCTAAGAACAGACTTTAAAAATGGGATGATGTCTAAAAGACTTCATATAAAGACTTTGATTTTTACTTAGTGTATTCAGAAAGCTTTCCAGTCCTGTCAGGGTAAAGTTTTTATATTATTCTATGGAGAAGTCATTTTGAAGACCTTCTCGTGCACATCTCTTCAGGAATGTTCATTTATAGGATTGATCTCTAAAACGAACCATCATGAATGTATAGCACATTAACCTTGAAAGGTTTATAAATGTATGTGTGCTGAGTCTACAGAAATGGTATTTGATCTGTGAAAATGTCTTCACATGGATAAACTACAGACCCTGTGGTTTTAGAGTCAAGGTCATTTCAAGCTGTCCTCAGACTCCCCATCCTCCTCTCTCTGCCTTCTGAGTGTTAGGAATACAGGCATGCTCCCATGTCCTGTTTATCCACAGGTTCTTGATGACTGCTCAAGGATGGTAGCTAGTGGCTACCAAGTAGAGAAGTGACGGAAAATACTGCATCTGTCCAAACGGAAGTGACTTCAAACCTCAGCTCAGTGTCAGACTCAGAGTTCTTTTCCAGGCAGTTGCTTATATTCACATCTGGACAGCTGGCATCTTCTCAGACCTGTGCTGGAGGCATTCAGCTCTTTTGAGGGATCCCTCTGGTTCTCTAGAGGCTGGCCTGAATGAAGCATCTAGGTTTCCCTACTCCTCTTCACTACTCCTAGTGAGCCACTTAGAACTGGAAGCCTGCCTAGTGTATCATGCATCACTAGGATTCTTAGTTGAACCAGCATCCACTAAGTGCTCCCTGCATCCCAGCACAGCCCATTCCATAGAGCAAAATCCCAACAAAGTGACTCTCATACAGCAGCTCCTAGATTTCACTCCTCTCATTATTCCAGCTGGGCTAGGATGCTCACAACAGCATAGCAACCTACCGTTGCTATGTTACTCTGCCTGAGGTAGGTAGAGTCATGAGTAATGGAGGCATGAAAATCTCCCCTCCTCTTCCGTAGTCTGCAGCCCCTGCCCATGGAATATCACCTTCAATTGCCTGACTGCCAGACACAGAAAATATTCCATTATCATCTTGGGCTCCACCCCTGCTGAAATTCGACTAACCAATATTTACTGAGGATCTATCTATTCATGGTCCTTAAATTATAGCATTCCACTGAATTACATTGAGCTGGACAGATATCTACCCTCTATGCAATTAGAATCTACTTTCCCATCAGTAACCCCAAGTTGTAACTTGCCATGTTCCATCTGGGTAGCTCTTAACTCCAATTGGCTGGCCCTCATGGCTATGTTTTTTATGATTCCTCTACTCTATGGCAGCTTCCTCCTCTCTCCACCTTTTCACTTCCTCCTTGTGGTTCTCCCTCCACCCATCCCAGGAACCCCACAACCCCACCTATGTGCTTCTGCCCAACTATTAGCTGTTGAGCAAAGTCACATTGTACAGTGTGGATTCCCTGCAATCAACCAGGCTCTGAGGGCCAGTATTTAACATTACAATACACTACATAGCAAAAGACCAAACCTCAACAGATCAGTTACTGTTTGCTTTAGCTGGTCCTAGACTAGGATGGTATCTCAGTCCTGGGATCCTAGCCTTCTCACACCATACAGTTCCTATGTCTCCATTCAGAATTCTCTTCCTTTCCTTTCTTTCTTTCTTGCTTGCTTGCTTGCTTGCTTCTATCCTTCCTTCCTTTCCTTTTCCTTTCCTTTCCTTTCTTTCCTTTCCTTTCCTTTCCTTTCTTCCTTCCTTCCTTCCTTCTTCTTCTTCCTTTCCCTTCCCTTCCCTTCCCTTCCCCTTCCCTTCCCTTCCCTTCCCTTCCCTTCCCTTCCCTTCCCTTCCCTTCCCTTCCCTTCCTTCCTTCCTTCCTTCCTTCCTTCCTTCCTTCCTTCTCTTCCTTCTTTCCTTTCCTTTCCTTCCTTCCTTCCTTTTTTCCTTCCTTCCTTCCTTCCTTCCTTCCTTCCTTCCTTCCTTCCTTCCTTCCTTTCTTTTTTCTCTCTTCTTTTCTTTCTCACTTGGCTTGTATTCATTTTGCATGAGTTCACATCTTGGGCTCACTGCGTGAAACTTCAGAGTCTAAATACCAGATTGCTCTGAAAGTGTCAGCATCCAGCTCCTGCTGAGCAAGGACATATGGCTGGTGCCCTCTCTCTCCAGAGATATTATAAAACATTCTTTTAATATTTTACAGAGATCCAAGAAAATAAACGCAAGCTAAGAATGTCATGGATGGCACATGCTGCTTGTGGGTACATTCTGCTTTGTTTGGGGGATGAATGTGCATCAACAAGGGTAAAGGTGTTCCTCCTCTGTAATAATATGCCACCACAGGCAGTTTTTCTACAGGGGGAGCAGCTACTGAGTGACATGCGCCGTTTCTGTGTGCCTTCTAGCATATTCTTTGCTAGCATACCACTGTTTGAGCAATTGAAAATTTTAAAATATTATTATAAAGTCTTTGACATTTTCACACATTGTTTTTGGTCATATTTCTTCTCTCCTGTGTCCTCCCAGGTCCCTCTGACATCTAATGTGATGTTCTCAATTTGTTTTTAAGTCCATTGAGTCTCATTAATGCTATCTATTAACTCTTAGGCATGTGACTGTTTCCTGGACTATATTAGAGCTACCGAGAGCCACCCCCTTAAAGAAAACTAACTCTCCTCCTTTTCTCAGGAGCTATCAATTACCAATAGCTCCTCAGCCAGGAGTGGAACATCCGGCATTCACCCCTTCTCCATGCTGGGATTTTGTCTGGCTTGAGCTTGTGCAGATCTTATGAAGACTGTCTTAGCTACTGGAAATTTATGCTTCCTTTTGGTCATTTGCCACCTATGCCTCTTCAGGTCTTCCCACCACCATCTTCCACAGTGATCCCAACCATTGGGAGGAGGGTATGATATGATATCTCATGTAGGGCTGAGCATCTGATGTCACTCTGGACACCTTGACCAGTTGTGGGTCTCAGTGTCAGTCACCTACAACAGTAAGGATCTTCTCAGATGACAGTTCAAATGTGCACTAATCTACAAGTGTGATGAAAACCATTAGGAGTCAGTTTGATACTATTTAATACTCATTAACAGAGTCATAATGGCCGGTTCTCCCATAGCTACTCTCTGGTCACATATTCTTGACCCTGATAGCTGTCTGGGATGGGCTCCATCTTGTGGAGCAGCTTTAAATCTAATCAGAAAACTTGTACCTGGGTTCCAACCTGAGAGCATATTTAATAGGAAGATGACCTTACCAATTAATTTGAACTAGATGAGGACAAAGACAGAATTCTCTGGTACTGCTACTCTTACTGTGGCCTCGAGAGTTCCATTAAAAGTCAAGAATTTAATGCCAAGAACAGACAAATGGACTGTGTTGTTATCAGCAAGACAGACATCCAGAATTGTTTTCCTCAATTTATATGCCTTAAATCAAGTTGGTTATTTTGGGTAAAATATTCCTTGGCATTGCTACCATTATGGTTTTCATTTGGTACTAATACATGCTTTGAGGCTCAATTTTAAATGCCAGCTACTCCTAGAAACACATACTTGAAGTAATTAATGGATGTTATTAAGTAACTACAGTTCTGGTTCTAAAAATCAAGAAAAAATGTTGTGATATTAAAATTAGTAGCCCTCTGTGGGTTATGTTTTCTGATATAAGATATGAGTAAATTTGGTAGAATATTTGACTGTGTTATAAAATGTGCTAGCTAGAGAGGTGACATACTTCTTTAGAAGCCCTGAGACCACCCAACCCACACTTGCTTTCATCTCCCCTTCAATGGTAGGCTTGGGACAAAATACAAGATCCTGGCTACCTGGGAGACAACCCTGTCACCAGCTCAAGGATGCCTTCCTGCCTGTAGAGATAAATTCCACCTTCTCAGATTTCATATTAGCCATGGGTAGAGAATCCCACAGCTGAGAAACTCACTTTTCTCACCAACATGGCTGTCTTTCCATTGTTTTTGAAAAGTGAGGTGAGGTGGGGACACAGCTTTGGTTTTGGAGCCTTGCATAGCTCTATTCTTGCTATATAGCCCTAAGCAATATTGCTGTCAGTATGGAATCCATAAGTCCAAGACTAATCCCCCTTCCATCAAAAGACACATTCAAACTCAGAAAGGAAGTTTGCTCAGAGATTCTGGTCAGAGACCTGCTCTATTTAGAAATCTTCCAACTTTTAGTTTTTCTCTTGATTTATTTTCAAACTTACCAAGTCTTCAGCAGTTTATTGAGGAGTCCTTTGAAAGGGTCCTGTGATCTTACTCAACCAAAGCTTCTACTGAGTGTTCTATGTAGGTGAGAGTAGCACCTTCTCATTCATGTTGGTGCTGCCTCTTCACTGCTTAATGCCAAGTAGCCTGCCTTACCCTTTTCCAAGGTGTACCCTCTTCATCTCAACCAGGAAGTTCCAAAAATGGTTTCATCCTTCTCTATCTTCTTTGAGCCTCATCACTCTTGTGTTCTTGAGCAATTCACTCTCAGGCTCTGACACGGAACGGATATCTACAACTTTCAAAGAGTCTTCGGGGTGATCTTCAGAGCTCTTCAGACAACTGTCATAGGCTCCCTAGTGGAGAGAGAAAGCCAGGGAAAACCAAGGTGCTACACAATAGATCACACTTATATCCCCAACACTTGGGTAGCTGATGTAGGAGGATCACCAATTTGAGGGCAGCCTGAGCTATGTAGGGAGATCCTGTGTGTGGCAGAGGGGACGGAAATAAGTAAATGAGTGGCAAGGAGGATGGTTACAGGCATGTGCTTGGACCCAGCACAGCAACTTAGCATGGCTTAAGCAGATACAATGGCTGTGTTCTCTGTATAACATGGCTCTAGATCTGTCGGTGCTAACACATCCATTGCCCTTAGATGGGGTAAGTCCATAAACATCTGCAGACATCTTTGTATAGAAAGAAGGGAGCCCTTTTGAAAACAGAAACACTGAAACCTACAAGCAAGAAAATAACTCCCAACCAAGGAGTCAATTGATTCAAAATTAAGTTTTATTTTTAAAAATTTCGTTTTTCAGGTCGACTGCTCGGGAATATGCCCTGAAAATCATCAAGAAAAGTAAATGCCGAGGCAAAGTGCGTACCAAGTTTACTCTCGTTAAGCTTGCGCTCCAAGGGTCGATAAACAGAAACTGGCTTCCTAACACAGGGCAGCCCAAAAGGCACATTTTGATGGCACAGAAGATCACAAGTTTAGAAGAATATATAATTTTATAACTATTCCTACAATAAATGTAGTGGGGATGATTTGATTTGATTTTTCCTCTTATCCTTGCTTGCTTTATTGTCTTCTCTTATTTTTGTTACCTGAGATTCATTCTGTCATTTTATTACATCTCAGCAAGCTATAGCTCCCCTACCTTCGGGCTGTTGTGCTATCTTGAGTTAGCCCCTCAGATATTTTGTGTCGATTAAAACGATTTCTCCCCTGCACAGGAGCACATGATCCAGAATGAGGTCTCCATCTTAAGGAGAGTGAAGCATCCAAACATTGTTCTCCTGATTGAAGAGATGGATGTGCCGACTGAACTGTATCTTGTAATGGAATTAGTAAAGGTGTGGATTTCCATTTTCTTTCTTTTTTTTTTTTCCAAAGAAAACCTATAGTTGTCATATTTGAGGCTAAGGATGACCAAACATGTCAATGTTGTTGTGGTCAAAAATATTAAACTATCATTTGCTCAAAGAGAAGTCCTTTCATTTGTTCCAATTTTTATATACACATTTTATTATAAAATCACTATTTTAATCACCTTGTAAAGCATATTGTCTCTGGCTCACAGAATAGAATTTCACCATGGCATTGCTCATTAAACCAACAGCTTCCATGCGTTCCTTTTGCTTTGCAGTGCACTATTAAAACGATGATTAATCCCTGTATTTTTATTGGACAGTTCCCCATAGGCTGATTTTGTGGGGAAGGTGAGAATAAGTTAAATTTAGAAATGGGAAATAGAGGCATTTGGTGATGGATCTCAGTCTGATTGTCGACTGTATGTTGATCAGATGACTACAGTAAAGTTGTTATCACACTGAGCAGCCTTTGTGAATTCTCTCTGTATAACTAAGACGTCTCAACTAGAAGAGAGAGTGAGTATCCTGTCTAAGCCAGAAAGAACTGCCTTGAGGCCTGAGCCTGCATGACCTGGACAGCATCTGGGTCTTTGCATGCTCTCACACACAGACATACATGCCCTGCTGTATAACTAAGGGTAGGGGGCCCCAGTAGACCACAGATAATATTCTACCTCCTCCTGTGGCTCAAAAACAAACGTCATACCTGTGTGACACCCCTGTCTTTGAGAAAAACAGACACGGGAGAAGAAAACATTTGTTTAAGTTTGTGGAGGAACCATTTCTTGGCCTGTAGTGAGAGAAGTTTTCAGGAAGGAAATTGCATAGGGGAATAGAGATGCCAATATGGTTTGGGAAACCTGAAACCTGACAGCCTACAGGACCATGTGTTGATTTTGCTGTTTTGAAAGGGTAAATTAAGCTGGTCACTACATATTGACATAGGAATGCATTCGGGCTCTGAGCTCAGCTGTTGCTTGGTCAGTATTCAAGAAAGATGTTTTTAGCAAAGCACACCCAAGCTCTGAATGGACTTCAAATATATGCAACTTAAAGTTGAGCCCCAAATCACTGTTTGATCAAGTAGTAATAAGTTATAAAGAAACCAGGGAAATAAAAGATCAGAGGAATAATAGACCCAGAAGACTATCTTTGGTATTCTCTGGCATCTTCCCCTTCCTCTCTCCCTGTCTTTCTTGTCTTTAAAACGAGTTGTGTGTCCTGTTTTCCATTTCTTATAGAGAACACATTATTGAAAAAGAAAGCTCAACACCCACTTCAAGAGAGCTAAATGTAGCAAATCAAAGAGAGTGAGAAAGAGTGAGTGTGTGTTTCACACGTGTCTTAATAATTTCAAAGGCACGAGAACATTCTGTTAAAGATAGGAATGCAGTATTACCTGGGGGAGTTTAAGGACTATGAATTTGCATCTCAGCTAGCAGTTGGTGTGTGGCAGGTAGCACATGTCACCCGAGTCCCCCACATGAGGCTTCTCAGCTGGGGACCCAGATCCACCTCCTCTTCCCTGCCATGTCTGCTGCCACATGTCCCATCCCTCTGCTCTTTTTTTAAGCTCAGGAGAAAACGTCAATATCTTTCATACTGAGGAGTGAAATCACCAATGAGTCTTTGGTCTTTTGAAAGACAGTAGCAGAGAAAGCCCTTAGGAAACTCCAAATTCTGATCCATTCTTTATATCCTTTCTGGTTTGTCAGTCCCCTCCACGGGCAGCCTATCGGACCATCTGTCAATATCCTACTCAACCAGCTGCTCTCTTCCAGGGTGGAGACCTTTTTGATGCCATCACTTCCACTAGCAAATACACAGAGCGAGATGCCAGCGGGATGCTGTACAACCTGGCCAGTGCCATCAAATACCTGCACAGCCTGAACATCGTCCACCGTGACATCAAGCCAGAGAACCTGCTGGTAAGAGGAAAGCCATTCTTGGGCAGCTTGACTCCCAAGCCCTCCCTAATGAATGAACATTTCTGCCCATTTTTCTTTCTTTCTTTTTAACTGTTAGCCTGTTGGGCTCATTTCTGCTGTGCTCAGTTTCTCTTTAAGGTGATCTATGATAGCTCACCTACACTCAAGAACACCCAGCTTCTAAGCAAATCCATTTCAGGGACAAGAAAGGTAACAAAGTTCTGGAAAACAATCAAAGGCTGGCTAGGACATAATAGTGACTGGGATCGTTTCCACGGCTGCATTTGAATTCTTCTATGATAAGAGGAGAGCCTTGTTAAATGCACAAGAGGAGAGGCAGGGAGCTCATGTGTATGTTCACATGTGTAAACAGACATGGGTGTGTTTGAACAATGACCTGAGGTCCATTTCTGGTGATAAATCCAATGTCTTCCTCTCTAGCTTCCACCTTACTTTTTGTAATAGAGTCTCTCACTGAAACCAGAACCTACCCTTACCAATTCAGCAAGTCTAGCAGAGCTACCAGCAGCAAATCCCAGGTCTTTACCTGCCTGTCTTTACCTCCCCTGTTCTGGGATTGTAGGCCTGTATAGCCATGCCTAGCTTTCATGTAATACTGAGGATCCAGTAAGCAAAGGATGCAGCAAGCCCTTTACTTACTGAGCCATGTCCCCATCCATCAGTATTTCTTTTACTATACCAAAGCGAACTGAATTGGAAGAAATAGCTGTTATCACCTCAGCACAAAAAGCAATCATAGAAAAGAGAGATCTTACAAACTGTCTAGTGGTTGGCATGTGGCTCAGTTGGTAGTTTGCCTAGCATTCATGAAGTCAAGAGTTCTGGTCCACCACTGCATAAAACTGGGGATTCTGGGCACAAGCCAGTAACAACAGCACCTGATTGATAGAAAAACAAGATGGCCAGATGTTGAAAGTCATCCTTGGCTACATAGGGAGTTCAAGGCCAGCCTGGGTTATTTGACCCTGTCTGAACAAAACAAAGCAGAGAAAAGCCCTAAAGTCCTGTCTTTCTTTTCTTTATACCTATTTGCTTTACTGCTTATAATTTTCCTGTCTGGGTCCTCCATGCCAACAAATGAGTAACCTTCCCAGGCCTCCTTGCTGAACAGGTAATCTAGATGGAAGCAGAAACCAGGCAGGAGACACTATTCTGGGAAACATGGAGTAGCATAAATTTTACTGATTCTTCAGGCTAGAAACTTAATTATAAATAAAAATGATTTCTCCCACCCACCCAAAAATGGTCTTCTCCGCCTCAGCCTCCGCCCCCGCCCCCGCCCACCACCCAGCACCCCCGCCTACGCCTACACCTCCGCCTCCGCCTCTACCTCTATCTCTCTTGTTTTCCTTTTGGGAGAATATTTCAAACCCAGATTTCTGTGCCTTAATGTAGATCTACTAAATCAGAAATTGTTCTCTAGTGACAGGATACAGAAATCCATACCACATCCAGCTGCCTGAGGCAATCAGAATGCACATGAGAGCCAGACATATAACACACACCTTTAATGCCAGCACTGGGGAGGCCGAGGCAGATGTATCTCTGTGGGTTGGAGGCCAGCCTGGTCTACTTTGTGAGTTCCAGGACAGCCAGGGAAGTCTAGTGAGACCCTGTTTCAAAAACAATTAAAATAAAATATCTTAGCTCCTACTTCACAAATACAAGGCGATGAGACCTGCCTCTGTAGACAATCACTTACATATGCAGCATCGCATGAGGGGCCTTTAAAATTTCACTATTAGGTCCCATGCCAGGGAACTAGACACATTCCTTCATGGAGTTGACATTCAAGCATCAAAGACGGGCATTCAAGAAATAAATATGCACACAATTAGCTCACTGTAATTACATTGGTAATCTTGTAGCCACTGGCTCATGCAAGCCACCAAGGTCAAATGGCAGGGGTCTGACTTAATTGCACCTCAAATTCCAAATCTCTGCAGCAGCCTAAACATTCTCTTCTGCATAGCTGCCTTCGTGAACTGCAGCAATTTTCTGTCATCCACAGTCATTACTCCTGTATCCTGCTTCATGGAGCAGTGCCTCACGGGAGCAGACTTACAAGTGGGTCTTTGTTAAGTAAGTTCTCTATACTCTAAACCTCAGTGATTAGACAATCAGGCTTCATTTCCCTCCACTGTACTGTTTTGAAGCATCCGTTGTTTATCAGTTCCTCGCCAGACCATTATCCACTTTCTGAAAATACCTCTATGATTATACAGCAGTGTGCTTTTTTTTTCCCTCAAAATTATAATTTGCAGGATTATTTTTAAACACCCTGGAAACTTACTTTAACTTAAATGAAACAGAAAGTAAATATATATATATTCTCTCCTCTTTTTTCTCCAACCTATTTCTAATTTGACTTGAAGTATATAAAGAAACTATTTCATCCATTCATAATAGTTATCTTTAAAACATCTACACAAGAAACTAATAGATTCGCCTCCCTCCCTATTGTAGTGTTTGTGAGTTGGTGCATTTTTGAGGAATGAATCTATTGCAGAATAAATATAAAAACAGAACACATTTAGCGGGATGAAGATGACATTTCTAATTACCCATGAGATCCCTCTTGATTTAAAATGTTATTGAGCTTTCCATGGGGATAGGAAAGACTATAATAGGAGCACATCTTCACCAGCTCAGGGTTTACAGTCTGCAGGGTCTGCTCTGATGCTGTCTCGTTTTGTAAACTTGAACAAGCTCTTTAATTTCTCCAAGCCTCTTTCACAGGGATTTTATGAAGACAAAGAGATACATAACTGTCAGGTCTTTTGCTTGGAGAAACTAAAGATTACTTTAGCAAAGTGTGACAGTAAAGTTAATATAAAATTTTGAATGTATTTACTCCCTACAAGAAAACTTAACATATACAAATTCCACATACTGCTTCACTCTTTCACTGAGAGAACCTCCAAATCCATCTGAATTGTTACATTGTTAACAAGTCCTTTGCTGGTTAGATGTTTGATTGAGAGTTTTTAGTTAGCACATTGAATATATATATATACATACATCATATATGCACATATATGATGTATGTATATATTGCATCCCTTCATAATAGTTATCTTAAAAACATCTACACAAGAAACTAATAGATTCGCCTCCCTATTGTAGTGTTTGTGAGTTGGTGCACTCACACACATATATGTGTGTGTGTGTGTGTGTGTGTATATATATACATATTATACATTTATAAATATCAAATACAGATTTTGTTCTATGTAGTATAATTGGGTATACAGAATTCCAGGTATACTTTACTTTTAAGTCTCACAGCACAAATATTAAAATGCAGCATAGCTTTAAAGATCTGTACTGATTATGCAAATGACTGATTTAACTGTGTTTGCTAAGGTCACAGTATTTTAATTAGAAAATCTGGCCTCCCCTACTGCATTGGGTTCTGTTACACTTTAGGTGAGAACTGACAGCTGATCCAGGGAGAACACAACTTATAGATTATATTTTTTTCATCAGTTTTAACATTGTTTCCCTCCATGTCCTTCATGTGTTGATTTGCTTTACTTGTTATCAAATCCAGAGCATTATAATCAAATAGATGGGTGACAGAAGGGAGGCAGAGTGGGCAAGACAAGCATGAGAATGAGCTTGCTTCATCAAAGAACAGACAGACAGGCTTGGGCCATTTCTCAACCCCTCAGTCACGTACAGGAGCCACCTTTGCTTTAGTATAAACCTGTCTGAGGGCAGAGAAGGTACAGTCATTGCCAGCCTCACTCCTGCATCGAGACTAGTTCGCATGCACGATACAAGACAAATTATGACTGGAGGGGCCATTTTAAAATCAAAAGCTATGAAACCTATTTGTTGGACATGATAGGGCTGTTGCACACATGAACACACGGTGGCTGAGACTCTATGCACAAGATCTGCCCCTGACCAAGCCCGCCAAAATCCCAGTCTTCGATGGGCTTATGAAATCTCACCCCTACCTGAGGAGCTTTTGGCAGTTGATGACTGCTGGAGTAGGCAGTCAGTTTTATTCAGTGATGCAGGTCCTGGGAAGCCAAATGCCCAGTAGATTTTGCCTTACACCCATGTCCATGCAGGGTATCAGTAAGTTGACTCAATAGGTTTTCAGAAAAGAACACATGAAGTTCTCAGGAAAAAGTAGGAGTTGAGTAGGAGAAGAATTTAAAGGAGAGATAACAGGAGACGGGCTTGATCAAAACACATTATGTACATGTATGAAATTGTCAAACAATAAAAAAAAAATAACATTTTTAAATGACAAAGAATCCAACGCATGAAGTTCTTAGGGGTGACCAGCAGATGGCAGCATACCTTGGCAACAGAACACATCAGTCACACCTATGTTTCTTCTGGAACTGATAGGTCTTCTCAAAACTACATACAGACACCACCTCACAAAATTTAGTCTTTATTGGCAAAAATATAACTAAATCAATGTTTTTATTAGACTATAAAGTAAACAGATTTTTTGTAAATGTATATGCTTAAAACCATTTTTTCTCCCTAACTCCATAGTACCCTGAAAATAAAGGTAGTTTTCCTGAGAATCTGCCTCTCTTGGTAGAAAATCTCTCTCTCAGAAGTCCCTGCCCAGATGCTGGCCCAGATCCATGATGCCCTTCTCATTGTACTCATTAGATGACTCCTCCTTCGTCAGGGTCCATTTGTATTCTGTGGACAGCTCAGTTTCCATGCAAGACACCATTAGACTCAAGGGATAAGGGATGTCCTTCTGTCTCGAACCTAAGACTCTCAATCTCCAGACCTCCATTTAGATGTGAGAATCATAGCATTGTTAGAGATCGTGAGCAGTGAGAGACACTCCAGAGGCTATGGACAAAATGACACCAGGTAAAATGTATTTAGTCCCAAGACAACACACATAAGAAGTAGAAGAAAAGTAAGAAAGTTCTGGAAGTCTACAACCCGTACTGCTTACAACAGTCATTTCGTGTCTGAAGACCCTTGATGGATTCAATTCCTTTTCATTTATAGTATCTGACTTCTCTAATAATTTTTCCTACAATGATATATGAGCTATTAATTGCGTGACCAAAATGTAATGAAAATTTTTTTTAAATTGCTGTAATATTAAGTTCCCTAGTTTTGGGCAAAAATCCTATTCCTAGGATCTGGAATGCGTCCCTCCAGCTGCGTGGTCCCTGTGTTAGATAACTTCATGATGATTTAAATTGGGAGTGAGGGTCAGGTTTCCTGGGGTTTCCGTTCACATCTTTCTCTTCCTGGGTATCACCCGTGACATGCTTGGACAAGAGATTTTATTTCTCTTAATACTGAAATCTCTCCCATTGCCTACTGCTGCCTGGCCTGTATCAACTTCTTATCAATTTCATTGTTTTGCTTAACTTGTGGTTTCTGAAATATTTGACATGTAGAAATACTTTTTTGAACTTGCATTAGTTACTTTTCCCCCAAAGAAGTTTAATGTAAGACTGGTGATCATAAACTACATTTTGCAAAATAACTCCCCACCTAAGTGTTGCTGTCCTTTGCTTCTTAAGAATTAAAGACTTAAATTCAACCCATTTCTTAAGAAGCATTGTGAGGGCTTTATCCCCCTCCCCCAATCGCCTTGGCTTTGGGGGAGATTATCCTCTTTTTAAAGTGACTCAATATATAATAAAAGGTAAACCGAACCCTTCTCATGGCTTTGTCCGTTTCACGCCACTTTGTCAAGTCTATTTGGTGAAATCATTGTTAGCTTCTACTGAGCCCCTCTGTAAAAACTATTTCCGTGGTTACAAACAATTCATAGGCCACTATTTCAGCAGGACTAGCCTTAAATTTTCAGTAACTCTGAGAACTGTGCGGATGCTCACACATCTGTTTTGCCAGTCAGCTTTCCCTCCCCGTAAGAAAATCTCAGAAACCACTTGACCAGGCTCAGGTTATCTGAGAATTTTCATATTTTATGGTCACTGCGGCAGTTTTATGAGTATATATTAATTTTTTTCTAAAAAAAAAATTTCCAAATGGTCTCAGTTTCCCATCCAAGGGAAATCAGCATATGTACACACGTCTCCTGTTCAACAAGATACAGCCAGCACAAAACTTCAAGTAATGCCAAAAAGATACAAAAATAAAACCACTTTTAAAAACAAACACCAGCATCCCCCAAATCTATATGCTGAACTTTCAGTATATTGATCCCCAATAGGGCATGCCCTCGGCTTCTAATTGAAGCCTTTACCATAATCATTGTCATTTGACACATTTTAGTCTGTCAAATCGTGAGATGTCTTTATGGCCATATAATAAACCCAAGAGAACAACTCCTCTGACTGGGGCCATCTGCAATGCTCACAAGGCTAGCTTACAAAACACTGACAGTCTTTATGGTAATAGGATACATATGGCAGCCCACAATTATGTGTGGCTGTATTCAATTAGTGTTGTGCAATCACACAGTTTTATGGCTTAGTTAAAACAGTGAGAGCACTACATGCTGGGTAATTTGCACTAATCCCCGTCTTTTTAATAGCCCCTCGGAGTTTAAAATGTGGGGGAACAGCTATGGTATTTAAGGGCTTGGGATGAACGTTAAATTATACCTCATGTTGCGAACTCCTTGACTGACAATTAATGTGCTCCCACCAAACGTGTGGGTCATGTTTTATAGAGGCTCTAACATACAGTAGTGGCAAAACACTCTCCCTCGACCAGAACCCAGCTCAGGGAGTTAGGGTGTCAGGGTCTGTACTTGCAGCCTGATAACATCCGTTCTGAAAAATGGCCCAGACCTGAAGGACTGCCAAACAAAACCTCAGAATCCATTCTGAGACTTGTCGTTTATTTAATAAGTTTGTATTTTATTTTGTGAAGCCCATGAGCAATGTTAACATTTTATTTTTAAGTTTGTGTGTTCAGAGGAGCCATGGGGGCCAGAAGAGGGTGTCAGATCCCTGGGAGCTGGAGTTACACGTTGTGAGCCACAGTTATGTGTGCTAGGAACTGAACTTGGGTCCTCTGGAAAAAACAGAAAGTGCTTTTAATGACTGAGTCATTTTCTCCAACCCTGGGACTTAGCATTTTAAATGAGAATTTGTGAGCAACCTTTATGCTTTCTAACTTTTAATTAAAATCTTGGTTCCGCGTGAATTTAGAACTGCCCTGGAAATATTGTGTAAAGATAGTTTGGGGAATGTATGTCGTGCACCATAAACAAACAAACAAAACGCAAAGTTTTAATTACATACGCAAGTGGCTTCACTGACTCACAGGCCTGTCCACAATATCTGCAATGAGAGATAAGGGTGAGTGCCTCTGGTTAACACAGGCACCCCTGATGAGCCCCATTTGTGAGAGGGCTCTGTATACCATGTAAGAAGGGGCACTCCCATTGGAAGAGAACCCTGGTGTATCCCCTTCCTTCAACCACAGTGTTGACAGAGAAAAGCCCCGGAGTAGCCTTGTTTCCTGCCCCACCTGACAATAAGTTAAACAGAATTCCAAACCAGAGGCCTGGCCATATATTCACTCACCTGCAAAAAACGTTTTGTTGAAACATTTGCAGAGGACTCGTGTCTTGAAAGGTTTCCAATTACATGGACGTGGCCTTTGCCTATAAGCTCTTTTGTATATAACTGCTTTAATATAACTTGAGTCTCTTTATACTCATGAAAATTCTATTACACAATTTTCAAAGATTGAAAAAAGTCGGAGAGGGTGTTACACGTGCATGTGACTAAAGAAGTAAAAAGGGAATACACAACTATAGCTTCAGTATATTTTAATGCTATTTGGGGAAGTATTAATATTTTAAAGGATGCCTCAATTATTTTATGTAGCATTTTGTATTTTCTTTTTCCTTTGCTTGTTGGCCTTTTGCCATGCTGGGGTTGAATCCTGGTCCTTATATTTTCCTTACCTTGGACGATAATGTTCATCCATATTAAATGTAATTTATATGTGGTTAGACAGAATTCCTATTAAAATGGCAATCATTAGTAACCCCCTTCCCATGAGGAAGTTACAGGGTCATATTCAGAACCACAACAGGCCTCTGGTGACTGGGTCCTCTAACATCTGGTTTTGTCAAACTTTTGAATAACGTTAGGTGATATAGATACTGTGTTTAGGGGTAGGAAGCTTCCTGTATAAATGGGGTTGAATATATCAAAATCTGCTCAGCCTCACAAAGTACACATCATGAATGCTCAGACCCCACAGAACATCAAAGCAAGAGGACATTTTGCAATTTAGAAAAGTTATTGATACCAAAATGGAATTCAGGAGGTAAACAGCTCTGGTCTATATGGGAAATGAACTAGACAGCCAATCTCGACATTCCCATCTCGGATTTCCTTTCATGAAAAACATTTGCTTATTGTTTGCATGACCAGAACGGCTGGCACAATAAAGTTTAAGCTGACTGGAGAACATTTAGGCTGAAGACATTACAGTCTTTTACAGTGCTGGTGCCTCAAAGTGCTAACTCAAACTTGCACAGTTGCTTCATTAAGTAGAGAAGATAGTGTCCACTCCAAAGGACAACTGGACACATGGTTGCTTTTGCCCTAGCAGCACAACTGCAAGTCTAAGACTTTGGATACCTACCCAAGGGCAACCCAAACTTGGTCAGGATCCAGAACCCTAGAGACAAAGAGTGCACATTATGAGCACACACAGGTGTAGACAAATAATTTCCATGCAGAAGAAAAAACAAAACAAAAAAACCAGTCTCTCCAGAAAAGTGGATCTGCCTCTCTCAAAACAGTCAGCTCCAATTGGTCATTGCTGATGCTACAGCTGAGCTGGCCAAACATCTGCCCAAATGCTTCAGTGGAATGCAAAAGCAGAAAGATGTAGCATGCACACAGTAGCAGTGCTTCTGATATTTGGAGATGTGTCTTGCTGTGCAAGAGGCCCATTCAGCTTCAGCAAGTAACAGATGATCACAGACTGATAACAGGGGACATGTAAGCCTCAATTTGCTGGGTAAATTATTTTGATGAATGTGGAAAACTTGACCATTTTTTGGGAGGATCTCTTGAATTCTGGATACAGGGTTATATTTGTGACTGTCTTCATCTTACTGATTTCAGGAGAGGGCACCTATAGAATTCTGCATGCCCCTTTATCCTTTGAAATCAATGCAATTGTTTGGGCTGCTTTTAAAAGCAGAGCCTTTTGGGTTGATCTCGGGCTAACATTAATGGAGTTTACATATTTGCCTAAGAGTCATAAGAATGCTTGTTTGGCTGGTTGGGAGGAAAACTGGAGACTCACTGCCTTAATAAGGAAAGCTGACCGAGTGCTAACTCCACACCCAATAAATCTTTCCAAATTGCCACAGGTGACATGAAATATTAACATGCTTTTCAATTATTAATAGAAATATAAATAGATCTTGTTGGAAATGCAGGGCACTAAAAATAAAGGATTTTAATATCCTTGTGGATGTTTTGTTCTATTACTGAAGGGTGGCATGCTTAGTCTCACATGTGGAAATGAAGTGACTATTTTTACGACTGGTAGACTCAAAGCTAGAGACTTTCTCAGATGCTTTTTGTGGCAAATATCAAATGCAGATAAGCAAAGGGAGAAATCCCAGCATTAAGTTATATCAGAGGTTGGTCTTCTTGTGTATTTTTAATGCACATGATATACAAACCACCCTGAAGCCCTTCACTTCCCAAGTATAATTTGACCCCACATTCCCATTTCCACTTGTTTTACATTTATTTAGTGTGTGTGTGGTGTGTGTGTGTGTGGTGTGTGTGTGTGTGTATGTGCATGTGTCAGCTCCAATTGGTCATTGCTAATGCTACAGCTGAGCTGTATAAGAGTGTGTGTGTGTGTGTGTGTGTGTGTGTGTGTGTGTGTGTGTGTATGTCTGCCATATATAGTTTCTTGGATGAAGCTTATGTCATCAGGTTTGGTGGCAAGCACCTTTGCTCACCGAGTCATCTCCCAGCCCCAACATCACTGTTTTCGTGAACATCTACATCCTATTGTATGAACACCCCCAGTATTTGCCTAAGACATTTCCACTTGCCATTCCTTCATTGCTTCTAATACTGCAATGAAACCAGGATGTGCTCCTGGATACTGTCCTTGCATAATTACCCAGGCTTTCGTTACTTCATTTACACTAAACCTAGACTGTAGTGCTCTTGGCTTTAGGACACTTAGGCTTTTTAACTTTTCATTTAGGTGTATGAGCACCAGGATGGCAGCAAGTCACTCAAGTTGGGTGACTTTGGTCTGGCCACAATTGTCGATGGCCCCCTGTACACAGTCTGTGGCACTCCAACATATGTGGCTCCAGAAATCATCGCAGAGACTGGGTGAGTGCTCCTCTGTACTTTGGAACTTGCAAAAGAACACAAGTCATTAAAGAGCTATCCCACTTGGACAGAGTCAGCTACCATCCCCCCTTTCCCTCCCTTTCTCTTACCCGTTCAGCAAATTTCCTCTGCCTTCCAATGCCAATGGCTATCATTTTGTTTAAAGTTTGCATTTGGTCTCTGCTAAAGGTAAAACAGCTATTAACCGTAAAATTTCTAATAAATGTCCAGATAAGTGGACAAACATACAGCAGTAGTAATTAAATCACTTCTACATATAAAAGAACTGGACAGTGTTGTATCCTGTCATTTTTCTCAGCTAGCTCTATGTCCTGACTCTATTTGAGTCATCTTAGACCGCTATCATTCCTCTAAGGAAAACAAATGTCCTGAGCCTCTGAGGACCAGCCACTGGATATTTGCTGGTGTATGCGCAGAATGAAGTGGATAGAAAGGGGAGTAAGCTGTCGTGTAGGTGCCGGGAACAGAACCTGGAAACCTCTGCAAAGCAGCCAGAGCTTTCAGCACTAGTTTTCAGCTCTATTTTGCTTTGTTTCCCTTTTGCAGATATAATTTTTATGTGATGTCATTTTTGCTTAACTTTTAGAAGTTAAAATATATTATGTTCCCCCTTCCCCTTCTTCCCTTCTGACACTCTCATACCCCCATCCCCTTTGTAATTCATGGCCTCTATGTTGCTGTTATTATTACACACAGACAGACGGACAGATAGATACACACATACATACACATATAACATACATACACAACCCCTGACGGATCAGTTTATTGTTGCCTGTATGTATATGATTTCAGGCATGCCCATTTGGTATTGGATAACCAAAGGAGACTCATCCCTTGGAAAGACTAATTCTCTTCTCAGATTTTAGTATTTCCCAGTTACCTATGCTCCTTTGTCTAGAGCTGGAGCCACATAAGATTTGTCTCTTCCCCACTAACATGTTTATTCCCCATTATCCAGGTCTTGTTTAGGCAGCCATATTGTTGAGGGATCATAGGTGAAGCCTCCTGATCAAAATCTAGGAGATTCACATCTCAGATTTCCAGGACCTCTGGCTCTTACAGTCTCTCGTCCCCTTTTCTCATGATGTTACCTGAGCACTGGATGTATGATTTGTATAAGAATCCATTAGGTCTGGTCACCCCATGATCGGTTCACTGTGGCTGGTTTTCTGCAATGGTCTCTGTTTCTGTAGCAAGGAGAAGTGTCTTTGATGAGAGGTAGACATAAGGACAAGAAATCAGAATGCAGTTAGGAATTCTTCTGATTTAGTTAAGTGGCAGTCATGGGTCCTTTTCAAGATACATGGCTTCATTAGCCCTGGGGAGCTGGCATGATTTCCATCCTGTTGATCAGGCCTTAAATCCAATTAATGAGCTGTTGGTTACCACTAAGATAGGAGTGCCACTACTGCAGCCTTAGGCTCTCTGGACAAGCTGACCATTGCTGTGGTTCATAATATCACAGCCAGGTAGGGCTGTTGGTTGCTTCTCTCCCTTGGCACCTTGTACAGCACATTCTACTACTACAAAAGCACTCTTTGTTAGGGGAGTGAGTCTTAGTTTAGTTGTTAGATTTTTTTTTTTTTAAAGTTGGTTTGGTCTCTTTGGACTTTGGGTAGAAGAGTCATACATTTTAGCTGCATAATTTGTCCTGGCTGACTTTGCTAACTCCAACATCACTTTTTTTTTTCCAGATATGGCCTCAAGGTGGACATCTGGGCAGCTGGCGTGATCACTTATATCCTGCTGTGTGGTTTCCCTCCATTCCGTGGGTATGGGCAGTAATCTTTTATTCGGCACCAACAAGTCATGTCTCTGTTCTCTGGGTGATATATCTGCCCTTCTCACATAACAGAGCCTGCAGCAGCAGGGAACACACTTGTGATTTTCATTCTTTTTTCCATGATGTGTGCTAATTTACGTGCTTTCCATAAATCTTCCTCACATGGTCTTTAACCTCATTCTTTGTTAATTTACCAAAATAGTTTCATACTCTCATTTTTAGTGGATTGTTTAAAAAATACATTTTGTATCTTTAAGGGTATAAGAGGACCTCTAGGACATAAACATGGAGGGGGTGTGATGAGCAGGCATTCAGCTATGCTTCTCTTGTTGTTTGTCTGCACAGAAGTGGAGATGACCAGGAGGTGCTTTTTGACCAGATCTTGATGGGCCAAGTGGACTTTCCATCTCCGTATTGGGACAATGTGTCAGATTCAGCTAAGGTAGGGGTCCATCACTGCCCTGTTCCTTAGAGCCTGGTGCTTTAATGGAAGTGTTGACTCTAAATCAGCATACAGGAAGAGACTAATGTTAAGAGTGTGACGTCCCAAAACTGCTTGTCCTAGAGCCACCACCTTGTTGTCACTCGTTAGTACTCAGGTTTTTACACAGGACTATTGTGTGCCCTGCATGGGTTTTGATTTAATGTCACCCTCTCAATGAAGCCCCTTCTGGCCACTGTTTTCAACTGTAACCCTTAACTTGGCTCACCTAACCCACCTTGCCTCATCCACTTGGCCTTGTCCCTCTCCTCTACTTTTCTGTTTTTGTTTTTTGTTTTTTTTTTTTTTTTTTTTTGTTTTTGTTTTTTGTTTTTTCGAGACAGGGTTTCTCTGTGTATCCCTGGCTGTCCTGGAACTCACTCTGTAGACCAGGCTGGCCTCGAACTCAGAAATCCGCCTGCCTCTGCCTCCCAAGTGCTGGGATTAAAGGCGTGCGCCACCACCGCCCGGCTACTACTTTCTGTTTTATGTACAATGTGTGTTCTTAGTCTCAAAAAACCAGAATGCACACCCTCATGTCCCTCCTTCATATCATATAACTGCCCATCTATGTCCACCTACCTAAATAAATAAACATGCATAGGTAGGAAATCAAATCTTATTTACGCAATTAATTTCCAAACTCTTCCACTAGAATGAAAATTCTCTGAAGGCTAGAGTTTTTGTTCACTTTTACAAATCTTTTTTATGCATATGTGTGTTTGCCTGGAATTTGTGGGTAGTGGGAACTGAACCCTGGTCCTCTGCAAGAGCAGCCAGTGCTCTTAACCACTGAGCCAACTCTCCAGCCACTGACTTTTGCCCATTTAGTTGCCATATCATCAATTCGCCAATCATGTGATGTACTGTGTACATCAATGCACAACCAGTGGTCAAATGCATTCAGTAAATGAGCAACGTATGAATTAGTGAATTCTGTCATTAATCTGAGGGAAGAGAGCTCAGCCTCTCTCTGTGTTGAGATGATCAAAATGGACATCATGGAGATGCCATTATTCAAGTCCAACCTTATAGGAAGCCTAGGATTCAGAGGCAGGGGGTGGAGCTCATGCTTCTTCATTAGATGTTGCTTGGTTAGATGCTGCTAACCAAGATCAGCATCTGCATGGCCGGTGGGGAGTGCTGCACAGCAGACGAGCTACAGAATGGCGTGGACCTGGGCACGAAAATTGAGCAAAGTGGTAACTTTGTGCATATATATCACATTTTAAAAAAGTATCTCTGCATCTAAGCATGAATAATTTTAGCTGGTATATTAGTAGACCTGGTGGGGGGGGAGTGGACATTTTCATCTCTTTCAGATGTCAATAGATTGAACAGTCCTAGTTTGAAAACTTCCAAATCCAAATCCAATAAAATCTGAAATTTGAGTGTCAACACATGTCACCCCAAATAAAAAATTCTGCACCTGTGACAGATTGGAGTCAAATACAGGCATGCTAAAAATACCATGGACAGGTATTCTCAGGCTATTTACATAAGATGCATATGAAACAGTTCAATTTTGTGTTTTGATTTGTGTTCCATTCTCAAGATACCATTATGTGTCTGAAAATACTGAAAAATTGAAACAAAAATCCAAACCCAAAAGGCGTTTTGAGAAAGAGATAGCCTGACTTAAAGTGCCAACTTAAATTCTTAAAAAATCAGGGTTGAAAACTTGATCATTTTCTGGTCATTCAGTACATATGCATTTTTTTTCTCTCTCTTGACTCGGAGTTTCATTTAAAGCTCCTCTCCTCAGACATGAGCTCTGTGTAGATAACATGATGCTTACTGGACATGGGCCTCTCGTCCTCTTCCACCATGCCCACTCTTGGACTTAGGGATATATCAATACTTGAGAGAAGTATAAAAGGCAGGCCCCACACCAACAGATCTGAGCAACAAGCAAAGGTGTTCTCATGTATAAATATACTCTCTTTATATAGCCCAATGTGGTTCAGTCTAGACCACTCCTAGCTCAGACTTCTGAATACAGGGATTTGGATTTGTAGCAACACCCCAACATAGCCCTTCATGAATATACTCAACTATTCCAGCTAGCATTTTATAGCAAAGGTGTTCTCATGTATAAATATACTCTCTTTATATAGCCCAATGTGGTTCAGTCTAGACCACTCCTAGCTCAGACTTCTGAATACAGGGATTTGGATTTGTAGCAACACCCCAACATAGCCCTTCAGGAATATACTCAACTATTCCAGCTAGCATTTTATAGCCTGAGAGCTTAACAAGACCAACTCTAAGTCCTCTATTGAACCCAGAAAACGGACTCTCTTTCTTCTCTCTCTCTCTCTCTCTCTCTCTCTCTCTCTCTCTCTCTCTCTCTCTTTCACACACACACACACACACACACACACACACACTCACACATTCACTCATTGTGCAGGTTAGGAAATGATTGAGGAAAGTAGAGGCAGACTCTACATCAACAGGCATCCCATACGGGACATAAGGAACTGGATAACATGTATTTCCATTTCTAATCCAACGTGGACGGATGCATGACAAAATCATTGCCCCACCCAAAGCTGCATCTCCAGAAAATGTTTTTCCTACTTTACTAACTAGCTTTTGGCAATCCCTCCTCCATTCCTTTTCTTTAATCCTGAATTTGCTGCCTTGAAATTAGGGTGAGGATCCGTTTTCCCTTTAGTATGTCAAAGCAAAATTTTAAAGTAGTTTTTGAAATATTTTACTTAATTGTCATTTTATACATATGTTTTGTCTGCATACAAGCATAAACATCTGATGCACACAGTGTCTGTAGAGGTCAGAAGAGGGCATTCGAGCCCCTGGAACTGGAGTTACAGGTGGTCATGAGCCAGCCTGTGGGTGCTGGGAACTGAACGCTGGGTCCTCTGGATACACAGCTGGACTCTTAACCACTGAGCCGTCTCTCCAGCTCCAAATTTGCTGTTTGTTTTTAGTGTAAATTCTAAGCAACTAAGGAATCTGGCTTTAAGATAAAACAATCTAGTAAAAAGTTGGATCACTTATTATTAAACATAGTAATTTCTTTGCATCTAAAAGTATTTTGTGAATTTTACTTAAATATTTATCAATATAAATAAATCAAATAATTTTTCTAACCTGCACAAACAAGTAAATATCAATATAAACAAGAAGTATATTTGTGTCCCAAATTTGAAGGTATGATCCAGGTGGTCATAGGTAAGTGGGGTGATGTGATTTAGGTTGTGAACTTTCCCAAATGCTTTAACAAACTGAGATCAGAAGCCTGAATTAGCAAAAGACTGGATAAACGGAGTCTAATGTTCCCCTCACAGGAGCTCATCAACATGACGCTGTTGGTTAACGTGGACCAGAGATTTTCAGCCGTGCAAGTCCTTGAGCATCCCTGGGTTAATGTAAGTGAATTCTTTCTCCACAGTCACAGCCAGAATTCCTTTAAAACTATATCTGCAGATTTCCTGATGGTACTGCCTCATTCTTGAAACGTTGTATTTGGCTTGGCTCCCCTCTCTAAGTGTGCCAGGCCAGTTACAAACTCACCCATCTGCCCCATGAAGACTTAGGATGTGTTCATCACTTGCTTCCTAAAGAACTGTCTTCCAACTGGGAGGTAGACATGGCTGTGGTCCTGATCCTCCTGTCTCACAATGACTTTCTGTGGAGAGATTGGGGCTGGATCACTGTTAATAAGACAGCGCAGAAATTCTCAGTCAGTCTCAATACCAGAATACAAGTAATCCAAGGTTCTCTGCTCACATCTGAGAGCCCAGCACAGCACAGCTCAATCTTGAGTCTGCTCACTGTACCTGGTGGCCACTTGAAAGTAGATTTGAACAGTGCTTATAGCAGCCTTTTAAGGGTTTAGTGATACTTCTTGACCAATGGAACCGTCCTCAAGAACAGCCATGAATTTTTAATCCTGTATCTCTCTACCAATGATTAGTAGGACCATTCTGGTAAGTAATCATTGTAAGTATTCATAAAGGGCATAAGTTCAAGACTCTGTAGCACTGTTTTAAGCATCCTGTATATATTCATCCATCATGTCCATCATCACCACTTGGTGACTTTCTAACCCAGTTACCATGTAGTCCCCAGTTATAGATGGGGAAACTCCATAATTAGGCTGAATGGTTCTTAGCTCCAGCATCGAAAACAGGTACAAACTTGTTCATAGAAACAGGCATGCCACTAATAGAATCATTAGTTCACAAATACAGATTCTGTCAGTTTCCCTACTGCCAGATATAGCTCTAGGTTGAAGGCAACAAAACATTCCCATTCCTTTCTCTGAAGTATCACCTAGGCAACATGCCACTTCCTTCTAAACTAGTTACAGAGAACAAGGTCTGATGGGAAACACCCTCAACAGGTGAGGCGACATGCGTGCTTGTACATGCTTGAGATCTCACTTATGCTGGTCAGTTGATGGTCATAGACCAACAGCTCAGTACTTCCCATGTCTAGATGTAATTATTCATACACCGCAATAAGGTTATCTTTATAGAACAAGAGAATATTAGTGAACATCAGCATGTAGGGATGCAAACCAAGGTTTCTTTTAGGCCTTTTCATGTAGAAGAATCTCCAAAATGTCGTGCAAATGTGAAGATACTCATCTCCTCACCCAGGAGACAGTGGGGCAGGGCAGCTTTCACTCACGAATCCTGAGCTCCACTAACCTCTGTGTTCGCATCAGGATGCTAAGCCAAAATTACCTCTTTCTACAAAGCAGGAAGGTTGCAACATCATCTTACTTGAGCCTGGTAACAAGGCTGTGAGATAGTCAGTGTTACTGTTATTTGACCCAATTCATAGATGAGAAGACTGAGTCTATGGGATATGATTTTCCCAATGTAGTCCCAGTTGGAGTTGAGGCAGAATTTGTAGCCAAGCACTCCACACTTCAAATTCAAAGTCTGGAATGTCCAGTATACCACACTATGTCTGTCCTCGCCTTGTAATAACGGAAAATGCAGGGAATATAGCAGAGGAGTGCCATATGAGCTGTGACCTCATGGTAATGTGACCTCAAGTCAATTCCCTGTTCAGACTAACTGGTCCAATGCGGCGGTCACACCTTCTCTCAGGTGTGTGTGAGAGAAGAGCTACACACCAGCTGCAGCTGTGTTGATGTCAGTAATTGATTCAGAATGATCTTTGTGGGTTCATTTAACACTCATGGTCCACAACTTACCAAATTACATGTGAGACCTAGAAAAATTGAGCTAGCTGACCAGAGACTCAAGAGTAAGATTTGAAGCATTGCCTTCTGAAGGAAAGAGGTTTTAGATAACAGGAGTCCTTTACGATACCTAAACATGTTTTCACTGTCTCTCAGACCTGCCCTCCATGAACTTTGTCTAAACCAATCAAACAGCTTTAGGCAGTGAGCAAGGCCGCCCCAGAAGCCTCTATGGGGAAGGCTGGGGAGAGCTTGATGGGATAATTCGAGAGCTCAGTCCCTCAATGGATCAGCCGAGGCAGACTGTGGGTATGGGCCACAAAATAACCTTCCTTTGAGTGGGTCTGAACCTATGAGGGATTCTAGACACTGCTAGAAACAAGAGTCCTTATATTCCAACTCCAAAGCACACACTAATAATACTCCCAACCCCTCCAGGGTAGACACACATGGCTCTGTCCTCTGCATGAGGCAGCCGGCACACCTCAGCACAAAGGTCTGTCCCCTCAGCTGCCTTGCTCACAGTTTCACACAAGCCCTGTGTCTGACCAATCCCTTCCTTCCTCAGTTCTGAACCTCTGAACATCTGGGTTTCTGCTTCATTTCAATTTTTCTCTAAGGTTCTCAAAATATGTAAAAGGCAAATATAGCATCTAGATCTAAAATAAGACACAATATCCATCTATGTCATTCAAGTAAACTTGACAGTCTCGTACGGCAAAATGCATATTGGTTTTAGAGAAACCTTTTTAACGTTTGGTGTAAAAAAAAAAAAAAAAGAAAAAGAAAAAAATGTTAGCTTCGCATTGAAATTATCTTTATAGAGCAACTAAGTCAGAAATCGCTTGTTTTCTTTGCTTCCAAATAATAAATTTTAACAGTAAGCTTTGGTAACCAGTGCTTAGCCTTGTTAAGGTCAACACACAAAAGACCAAGCCATCAAAATAAATGAATTAGCGATTTAAAGGGATATAAATTTAACAAGACGTTTTGGATTTGGCAATCAGATTATATCTGGCCACCATGGAAAGTCTCTCCCCGAGGGGACTAAAAGTAATAATAGTTATGTAAACCCTTTGGATGTCTGCAGAAAACATTTCCTGTGCTCTCATTAGTCCCGATTTTCTGTATTGCTTATATGATGACCTTCCACCTGGCCCATTTGGAATTGAAAAGGCGATTTCTAATGAAACAAAACTAGAGCAGAAGGGCAGTGTGTGTGTGTGTGTGTGTGTGTGTGTGTGTGTGTGTTGTGTGTATTCCAGCAGAGTCACCTATTTTGGCCTTTATCCTAGAGTGTCCTTTAAGCAAGTTCATGTTTATATTTTTTAATACATTCTGGGTGCCAGCTCTACCTTGCTCCTCAGTTTCTTGGGCCTGGAAGTGCCATGGGTGATGGATGGCTTATCACAGGGGTCCACTGAGGCACAGGGACAAAGGCATCCTTGATATGAAACCTCTTGTGAGAGAGGAACTGAGGGAGGCTTGTCCACCCTGGTGACTTCAAGCAAATTTGTTTCTCTCCCCAAATCTTTTTCCTGCCAGAGAAAATAGATTGAGGAAAAGTAAAGTCAATCTGACTACCCTTTGGGAGGATAGGAAGAGAAGCCCATGCATAAAGTTTAGGAACTGACAATCTGAAGTCCAGCCCTTAGGTACTTAGTAAGTTTTATTGGATTTGGTCTAGGTAAAACCAACAACTGTGTCATCTGTTGTCATGCAACAGATAATAGAATGAAAATTATGGATGTGCTGGTATGTGGGTAACCTCCAAATGATTCTATTTATATGCCACAAGCTCCTTCTCAGTGATATGTGCATTAGCAGCCCCATGGATGCTGGCTTTTAATACAGTTGGAAAAACGTCAACAGGAACTGACACAGCCAAGTTCAATCACCTCCTTGAGCCCTCTCTTGTAGATAGGACTGAAGCAAGCTTGCAATGTGACTAACAAGAATAACCAATAACATATCTTGATCATTTTAGGACTAAGAAGCAGTCACTTTCACTGAAATGAGGCTTTATTGACAAGTTGTGCATCTTGGGGAAAGTTCAGATGACCAGATCATTCCAAAGCAAAAATCTCTTATTTGTAACTAGGATCTAATGAGTTGTAGTATGTTTAAATTTTGTATTGCTTTCTTTGTCTCGTTATCGTTGTCTAATTTGCTAAGCCACCTTAGCCTGTGCCATTTTCCAAACACTCTCAGGTGCTATAATTTTCTTAATTCACATTTTTCTTCATTATTTTCTTGCGTTCAGTGAGGAAGAAACAAAGGCAGAGAGACGTCAAAACATGAGGCTCTGTGAAGCCTTATTCAGGGTCTGATGACTGGCTGTACCCTTAGACAACTATTACTTTGTCACAATCACTGTGGAGGCTTTTCAAAGCTCCCCGTGATGGCGCCAGACCAACTTCCAGTCTCGATTCTAATGAAAGGACTGGTTTAAATAAGATAAGCTGGTGCTAGCACCATGTGGAGACTTCTTATTTCTTCCTTAGCCTTTACAGTTAGTATTGCTTCCTTTATCTTACCTAATTACTCCTTTGGAAAGATAGTGCTGAGACAAGGTGCTCTAAAAGAAAAAAGAACAAGAGAAAGAAGAAAAAAGAAGTCTAGATGATATCTTAGGATAGTTCATGAAGACGAATAGAATTCAACCATAGACACACAAGAATATAGATGCACTCCCCCTATTGTGCTGGTAGAATGGGTGATAAGAAATAAGCTGAAGTGACATTGTAATTAAATGGAAAATTACTTTTCTATATTCATAAATTACAAATGATGACACGAAAAGTCACCTCCATTTGGGCGTTTTCTTTTCTTACGCCGAGTGCAGTGTGAATCTCAGACTTAGAGGATGCTGAATGCTGGAAGTCCTGGGGTCATGTGGGGCTGGGAACTTTAACAAGAACAGTGGGCAATGCACCGGGAGGTAAAATACAGTGGTTATTAAAGAGCATGCTAATGAATCTGGGATTGTTTTACATTAAATCAGAATATCCTCATAGTAAACTACGCAAGGCTTCACTGCTTCTCATAAATCTACAGATATTTTTAATAATAGAGTCTGGCAATAAACGGACTGGAAACCAGATCCCCGATTCAAACCCAAAAGCCATGGGGAAGGCAGCTTTCTAATGTAGGAACCTGACATGCTTCCCCAAGGAAAGAGTGACTTCACATCTGAGCCCCCACCCCCTCCCCGCAGCTCTTCCTCGGCAACCCTGAGAGAATGCAGACCAGGAGGTTAGCTCTCCTGCAGACAGCTGGGAGAGTTCATTTTCCATTTTGCAAACTAATTTTGTTCTTGTCAGTTGCAATGTTCTGCCAAGTGGTGGATGGGAGTTTCTAAATCAAAAACCACTAGCCTTAAACTACAACCAGCCTGACTCAAACTTCAGAAATGATTCCCAAACCAGAGCGTATGGTAATAATACTACAGCTATTTGTAAAATACTGCCAGGTTTGTCACATCTAGAAAATTCATAGCACATTTTTTGGCACATAATCTATTCTAAGTAATAGTGATAAAGATGTATATATAAAAATGCATGTTTTTAGTGAGTTCTATTTATTGCATTGATGCAAAGCAGTAAGTTAGCTAACTCCCACCATCAATCTATATGGTGCAGGTACACATCAGGGCCCTGAAAATCTGGTTCTTTATGTCTTGTAATCCTGTTATAATCAAGGTCTTCAAAAGATTTTATCAAGAAATGAGGCAAACCTTTTCTGCAGTGTGTGTGTGTGTGTGTGTGTGTGTGTGTGAGAGAGAGAGAGAGAGAGAGAGAGAGAGAGAGAGAGAGAGAGAGAGAGAGAGGAGAGACAGAGAGAGACACACACACAGAGAGAGAGAAAGGCAGAGAGAGAGACAGACAGACAGAGACAGAGAAAGACAGAGAGAGGGGGGGGACAGAAAAGAGACAGAGAGACAGAGAGAGAAACAGAGTCAGAGACAGAGAATCTGTGGGAGTCTGTGTATGAGAGTCTGTGTGTGTGAGTGTGGTGTGTGAATGTGTGATGCATGACTATGTGTGACTGTGTGTTTGTGTGCATGAGTATATGGTTTATGAATATGTGAGTGTGTGCTATATGACTGTGTATATGTGAATGTGGGTGTGTGTTTGTGTGCATGAGTATATGGTTTATGAATATGTGAGTGTGTGCTATATGACTGTGTATATGTGAATGTGGGTGTGTGTTTGTGTGTGTATGAGTGTGTGGTATGTGGTATGTGGTATGTGTGCATGAGTGCATGTGTCTGTGGTGTGAGTGTGTATGTGTTGCCTCCTGTAGCTGAGAAACTTTATTTCATTGAAGAAATGTGCTAAGATTTACGAAGTCCAGATTATCTCTGACAACCTGTGAGAGTCTGTTGCCTTTCGCTGCTTCCACGTGAACTGATATGATAGTCCCAGCAAAACTCAAACCTTCACCGAAATTTAAGGCTGGAAGCCCAGATCTCCAGCATCAGAAAAAGAGTCACTAGTGGACCTGACAGGAGATGAGAACCAGAATCAGGCTGGGGAAAGAGAAATGGGGGCCTTGTGGCACAGTGAGAAGCAAACCCTCTCCTTAAGTGCCTGCCTCGAGAACCCTGGTGAAGGGAAACTGGCAAAGCTGCTGGTGGCCCAGAGCATGGGCTGGTTCTGTCTAGAGTCAAATGATGGCTCCATCTCTTGAGCTGCTTTGATCTTTCTTGCACTTAAGCTATTAAACACAATCCACACCAATGAGATCTGCCCTGTTGACAAAGCAGAGCTTCCATCTCATGCGGGGGCAGCCAGGCCCTTCTAGCACTATCCAGTATGTTCTTCCATCCTGGAGCTCTGGCTCTATTAAGTGAATATTCCATGCCAGAGACGAATGGATGCCCAGTCTCCACTTAACATAGAAGTTTCTAACAATGTCCAGAAAGAGCATTCCCCTCACATGCTCACCGCCCCTCTTATTGACCTCAAAATCCTCCTCAGGCTTGCTTTAGGCCTTCCCAAGTATCCTCTGATTTCTTCTGCTCCAGAGTGAACTTACATTTTACCTCACTGCTATGTGACTTCCATTGTGGAAAAGGAAACTCATTGAATATTTGCATTAAACTAACTCAGCGTCCAGGTACAAGAGACCCCATGTATTATTGTCCTCTATTGATGGAGTGTGGTTTGGTAGAACAGTCCAGACATGGCTCAGTTCTTACTCAACCTTGAGCAAATGATCTCCCCACTCTGAGCCCCATCAGTGCTCATCTTCAGATGGCATTGATAATGCCTATAGTGGGCACGAGTCTGGGGATGAAGGGAATCATGACTGTCTTGTCAGCACAGAGCCACCAATAATTAACCCTTCCTTCACTGTCCTCTGCCTGCCTTTTCCTGGCAACCAACCTCCCCCTCCATCTCAACCTTGTGCATTCTGCCCTGGTCTCAGCTTGTCTGAGAGAAGAACGTTGTCCTTATTTGGAAGTTCCTCTTTGCTCCCAACTTCCACCCGTGCTCCTTCCTGGTGTCTGCCTCCTCTCCTTTCTCCTCTGGCTTATACTAAGACTACATGTTTCTTTGACCTAAATTTGCTTCCTCAACATAGTTTCTCAACCTGTCTCTTAGTGGAAAGGTCATTATCAAATGATTTGCCCAAGGTGGCCTGGAACTGTAGCAAGACACAGGTAGCATATATCTACATTATTACAAGAAATGTAGCAATACCTCACAAAACATCATGATGAAAGTGGTCCCTTTAATTTAAGAAGAAGCCCCAAAGAGGCCAGAGACATGATGCTAATATTAGTAAGACTTTCCATTTCATTCCATGCCTTGTGAAATGTGTAAATAATTTCTCAAAAATTCTAACTTAGATTCCAAGGATGGTTCACTGCCTTAAATTTCAGGCACCGTTTTTATAATACAACGTTGGAAGTGGCATTTATCTACACCACAGAATTGGTTTAAATTAAAATCTGTTATCATCATCCAACCACATTGTAGAGTTAAAACTAGATGGTGAACTGTCAAGATGTCTGAGTAGAAGGCTGCTCCATGTTCACATGTCTTACACTATATCAGTCTTATTAAAAGCATGGCTGGGGGCTCAGTGGTTCAGAGTACCTTCCCCTCTTGCAGAGGACCTGGATTCATTTCCCAGCCATCACATGGCAGCTAACAACCATCTGTAACTCTAGTTCCAGGTAACTCTGACGCCCTCTTCTGGCCTCCACAGGCTCTGCAACATGTGTGCACATAGATACACACAGACAAAACACCCACACACATAAAATAAAAATAAATCTTTAACAAAAGAGAAGCACAGCTCTTTTGTATTTTGAGACTATGTTTCTACTTGTTTTGAACAATATTCCATTTTCTCTTTCTTCTGCCATTATCCTTCTGAACAAGTTCTTATCTAGAGATAACCGAGTGACTCATTGCTTGGCAGACAATAGCTTACCACTTGGACACATTGTGCACCAAAATATCACCACCTCTCCTCCATACCTGTCAACTTAAAGACCAGGTCAATTCCATTCCCCATGAGCAACTTTCTAAGCCTGTTCACAGTGGGACAATATGTTTTCGTTCCTCTCAACCACATTGGGATTTCCCATCAAGCCTCGGAGCTAGTTGCCTTGTGACCATACGTCCTCATCTTGTTGGTTTGTTTCATATTTTGTCATAGCATATATTTTTTCTCCTCCCTTAGGATGCAGACTTCAAGCAGGCAGAGGTCATTCCTCTCTCCCACAGCCTGGCATCCCCAACATAGCTCTCAGCATAGTAGGTATTTTATCCACCCTTCTTTCTGTCACTTCCCCAAGAATTCTTTCATTTCAGCATTTATTTCTGGCTCGTGCCATAAATTGGGATCACCTTTCCCTCTGCACTGTTGGAAACTCTTCCTCCAGATTTGATTCTAGTTAAAAATAGACATATTAATTAGTTCCTTCTTCTGGCCATTAATGTTCATTATAACATGAATGCCTACTGTGCATAGGTCAGAGAACCAAGGGGTTGCATTAACAATTGCAGAAAACTTGGGAAAGGTGGTACAACGCAGTAATAATGAATAGAAGGATACATGGATAATACATAGGCTGTAGATAGATATACTATGTTAGACTAATAAGGTAGCTTGATGCCAGAAAATACAAGTATATGAGCAAACTGTCAAGATAAAAGACACTGGCGACCTAACAAGAAGCCACTGAATTATGCTTAAATGGGGAAAATGTCTTAGAACAGGTCATTTGGGCTTAGGTCTTCAAGAAAAGGATGGACCAGAGTCTCAAAGAACCAGCCAATGCATATTTCTACTTGCTCTCATTTCCTACACTAACCAGTAAAACCTTGGTCCTATCTAGGCATGTAGTGACTAGCCACTGGATAAATGAATGATCGATGCTGAAAGGAGGAACAGAACCCGTGTGGAGACAGTGGCTCATGCAGAAAGCATGCGTGTTGTGCTTAGGAAACAGCAGGTTTCTTTTTCTGGACAAAGACAAGAAACGATGTGTAAAGTGAAGAAGAGTAAAGGAAAAAAATCAGGGAATGAAAACACACATCTCTCCCAGGTTTGGGTTTTACCAGATATAAGACACACCCTATTGTCCATCCATGCAACTATTGATACTATAACTATTTATTAACCATGTGGCATGTGCCCAGGCACTGTGCTGAGACCAGAGAATCCGACAGGGAATAAGCACAGTCTCTGCTTTCAAGAATCATGCAGTCTCTCATCAGCCGTGGACTAGTAAGTGGTGAGGCATGCCTACACCCTCACCACCGTGAGTCCAGGGGATCGCTTTGTTCTGCAGAGAGCAGAAGGTTTAGCTAAAAGGAGCTTTAACATGGACTGTGTCATAATGGCAGAGTCATAATTGCAGATGATTTGAAGGCAGTAAAGAGGATTTAAAACTTAGGGAAAAACTTTTTGCCCAGAGGGTTGTCTGGGATTTTAGAATGGCCAATTAAGCAGCTATAAGGGGGAAAAAAGTTTATTTATGGCCATGCATGAGACCAGGTCTGCTGGTCTCCTTAGCTTTGGATCTAAATCATGGGCTTAGGAGGGAGAGGAAGACATGCTGACTTGGGGGGGAAGGGGGGGTTGGCCATATTATCTTTTCCTTGAACATATGTCCATGGAGCCAAGGTTGAAAATAGATTTTATTAGAAACCAAAGTCAGAAGACTTTGGATTTGGAGACAAACCTCCAAGGGTCTGATGGTATAGGGACAGCAATTAAAATGCAGACATAAAAGGAAGATAGTGAATGGGGTAAAGGAGGGGGTTGCCTTTAATGACAACTTCCTGAGAAAACTTTGGTTGTTTGGTCTTTGACCTCTTCCAATTCTAAGATCCCGATCTGATTCAGAGATTTTGACCTCACTTCTGACTATCTAACTTCTGCCTTTTTTTCTTTGTTTCCCACTCTTTTTATCCTCCAGGATGATGGTCTCCCAGAAAATGAGCATCAGCTGTCAGTAGCTGGCAAGATCAAGAAGCATTTCAACACAGGCCCCAAGCCGAGCAGCACAGCAGCTGGAGTTTCTGTAATAGCAGTAAGCATCTGAAATATCCACCTCTAACTTTTAAAAGCAGCCCTCCAAGAGACAGGCATTCCCTGGAGATTCCAGAGACAGCATAGTGGGTCATTTCTTTAGACAGCAGTGGAGGGCGGGGGTGTTTCCCTGGGTGCCTCATTATCCAATACCTCCAGGGTATCTAGCAGCATATATTAATTTCATGTTTTTTTTAAAAAAAGAAAAAAAAAAAAAACTCTCTCCCCAAACTGGACTCCATACCAGTGTAAATTCTTGACTCTCAGGTAAAGCATTCAGGGACCTTTTGCTAGAACCTAGAAGGAAAGGGAAGCTGAGGAGGAGGAGACGAGAGAGAGAGAGAGAGAGAGAGAGAGAGAGAGAGAGAGAGAGAGAGAGAGAGAGAGGCAGGCTGGAGCAGTGTAGACATGTACACCAAATCTAGGTGAAAGCCAAAACAGAACAGAAAGCAAACACTGGTTTTCAGAGAGAGGGAGTTGCAGCAACCCAGTGAAGTCACAAGGTTTTGCTCCTTAGAAATTTGTTAGGTTGACAATTTTTATCATTTACCATTTTATTAGATGAGGGTGCCCTGGATTTTTTTCCTGTTCTACACACACAAGCAAACACTATATGTAATTTGATAGCTTCTCTAACAGAGGTTAAATTGGTCTGAGAAATACTAAAACCTCAAACTTCCTGGTATCGAATTCTAGACTGCACATATATCAATGTCTCACATAACTTGAGTTTTTAACAATTTCCTCTTTAGCCAGAGTATGTACGCTTTACCAGCACACTCAGTGTGAGGCCCACTCGGGTTGTTTCCCTTTTCTCAACAGAGAACTTGAGACAGGACGATAGGGGATCCTGGGAGAGTAATAGTCACGCTGCGGACAGCCCTGCTGCTCAGCTCATGCGCAGTGTGCAGTGGTCAATCCTTTCTATGGATGTTTCAGTGTTCTGCTTTTCTTCCTGGTTTTGATCTTACTAGAGTGCCAAAGCTAAGACTGGTGTAAGGGGCCATGTTGGCAGTTATGAAGCAGGTCTCCATTAGTAACTGTCTGATAGGGACTTCCTCACTTTGCAAGAGGCACGGAGATGTGCCTGCTCTTTGCTGTTCGAATCTCACAGTCCTCCGGGGACCTTTTTCAGTACGTTGTGAGCGATGACGCATGAGTAAGCTGGTGGTTATCCATAGAATGTAAACTCTTTGGGATGTTCCTCAGCGATGCTGAGGTTTACATGTTCACGTTCTTCTTTTTGCTTCTCTTTATCTCTTTCCAAAACTTAGTGAGGGAAAAAAATACCACCTGTCCTCTATGTTTTCTAGAATGTTGACATTCTTTGTCATCAGCTAACATCCACCAGAAATTTTTATAAGCCCCTAACTCTTGGGGAAACACAGTTAAACCAAAGTTCTATTTTCATAGGTTTGGGTATTCCTAAAGATTTGGCTCCAGTGGGCCACCATTTTGGAATAGATGGTCAATAGCATTGTCCACAAAAAGCAATGTTTCCCTGCTCCTACTTGGAGCTCATGGCTGCTACAGAGAGTGTTTAACCACAGGGACCATTTTTCCCCCGTAATTTCATTTTAATTGGTTTTTGGTTAAGTTTGCCTTAGCTGTTCAGTAACGGTTTATTTATAAAGTGTTCTGGGGAGTCCTGTAATGACTATGGACAGAAACTTCTGTGTGATTTTCCAGTTAGCAAATGATACATCTTTGAGGGCAAATTCTATTTTAATTAGACACTGTTAAATTCTGAAACCAAATATTATGAATTTCTTAACACTTCGTCAAAATATCTCAACTGAGTATCAATAGTTACTGATACTTTTTCTAAGTATCAAGACTATACCATTTTGAATGCAATTGTTTTCTTTTGTTTTTGTTTGTTTTGCTACTGGTCCTGTACACTATGCTGACCTAGAACTCACTATGTAGCCCCCTGGCTTCATTCAAACTTGAAGCAACCTTCCTGTCTCAGTCTCCTGAGTGTGGGTCATTGTGCCCAGCATGAATGGTATTTTGAATACAGAGGTCTCCGTTTATCACTGACATATTTTCCATGGCAATCCAACCACAATGAAAATATGAGTTACTGAGTGCCCCTGTAACTCTGAATTACACTTGAGTTCAGTGAGTCTTTAAAGTGCTTTAGGCATTACACAGCACTTCGGCATAATCTTTATGTTGCCCCCTGTCATTTAAATCTCAAGTATGAAAAGTATCAATGTCAAGAGGAAGGGACTGCACCTATGCACCTTCTCCAGGATGCTTTTCCCACACCAGCATCTCTGTTTTCTATGAGGATCCCTGGGCAGCTACAAGGCATGGGCGGAGCTGGGGGTTAGAGGCTGGTCAATGTAACTGCCTTGCTTTTAGCTTTTAGAATAACACTGGCAAATCTCATAAACTTGTTTCTGGTCTTAAGTACAAAGACTAAGTATTAGTAGGAGTTTTATCACAAGAAAAAAAAATCCCCTAGCATTAAATAATATTCCATTCCAAACTCTTGAGTATGACTACAAAGCAATAATCTTTTGTGAGACAGGACTTGAGTGGAAGGGAAAATAAATACCTTTTATGAATGGTATAGTCTATAAAGGCCACTTGACAATTTAATAATCTGGTTTTATTCCCCCATGATAAGAATGTCTTCAACATATATAACATGGTGGTTATATCTGTTTGATAAAGTAAAAAATAAGTTTCCTTCAAGCAGATTTTTCCTCCTGAGCATGTATACGTTCTCAGGAGGCTAGAAATTTATTTTAAATTGTCTTTATCATATACAAGTCTTGTTCTTTTTAATTATGTGTACTCCTGGAATTTTTTAAAAGTTAGATTGGAGTATCAGTTTGTAGATTTTTTTTTCTTTTTCCTTTTCTGGAAACAAATAGACATGCCATTGGTCTCTACATGGGATTTGTCTTTCTTTAGTCAGAAATCTACCTGGCACAAAGCAACAATTGTTATAAAAGAGTTTATGACATGCTCTCTTTCTTGAGAGACAGAAGAACAAAAGGGCATATGGGCTCAGTGAGCACCCTCTGTTCACAAATGCCATTTCGTAAACACACAAGAAAGCATGATCTGAAACACACGATCTTGTTTGTGTTGTCCCTTTTGCTGCCCTCCTTCTCATTCCAAACATTACTGAGACCAGAAGAAGGCCAGATGATGACTTCACATGAAGGCTCCACAACGGTCCCTCGTTGGCCGGGAGAGTGATTATCAGCTGGAGCTCTTGTGGGGTCATCGGGCTGTTCTGAAAGAAGGGAGGTTGATCGAGCATTGTTGAGTCAGGCAGTGGAGCATCTGAGGCTGTCGGTGAAACTCAGATATTCTGCCTCTGATCAGGATTCCATTGTCCTGCCAGCTTTCATAGCAGTTGGACAAGTTGTGTGTGTGAGAGAGAAACAGAATAGAGAAGAGGAAACAAAAGGTTATTAAAATACAGTCTATAGGCATGAAGTGGAATTAGAGATGACATTTTAACGGTGGACTCTCTGAGAGCTTGGAGGGGGAGGGAAACATGATTAGGTTTGTGCAGCTTGATGAAAAACCCATGACTAAGATGCCACTTCCAATTTTTTTCCCCATTTAATGCTGTTTATTGTTTTAGTTGATCATTTTCCTAATGTTTTAACATTGTCCTTTTGAATTTTGCTCATGCAAATAGAGCATTTCAGTCTAATTGAACAAATCCATACTAATCAGCTAATAATTGTGGTACTGGAGAGCTTGGTTCAATAGCCCTTGCGCCCTGTTCTACGGCAGTCTGCTGTAGATGGCACTAGAGAACTAGTAACTTGTCGCCCTCTTTGTGGCCAAACAACCACCTTCCACAGAGCAAGTGTGCTACAATTTTTTTTCTTAAAAAGAAAAGAAAAGAAATAATACATTTTTGAAGATTAAAGCCTCATGTCGCTCTCTCCGAACACTAGTCTAGCTTAGTTTCCAATCAGTTTCCAATCAGAACACCAAGTTTCAGAGTGGTTTCTAGTTTAAATGCCTCGTACCCTAGCACGTATTTGAAATGCCTTGTGTGCATTAGAAGTAGAGTGTCAGGAGCATCAAATCAGTGAGACACTTGAAAGAACTCCAGAATCTCTCTTCCAAAGCAAGGTGCATCCTTGGTGGGCAGAACAGGACTCAGGCAAGCAGCAGGACTTGGAGATTGAGGCTTTTATTCCCAGGTAGCCTAAAGCTAACATCTTATTCCAGAATGGAACGTAGTGGGAACTTGCCATGTGTTGTATTTGCTGTGTCTTTTGTTAACTCTAAGCACTTAACTGTACATATGTGCCTTTAACGTACACAGAAAACATCTCCTTTTTTTTTCCCCGGAGAAACTATACTATCTCATCTCTTTAGTTCAGGGATATAGTATGTATATTAAGATCAACTCTCTCTTAAATCTAAATGCTTATGATTTTACCCTTTTCAAGCCTCCTTCATTTCCTCTTATAAAGCTGTGAGTTTAAGCCTACTGGATATTATTGGGGAGGGTGTCAAATCTGTGTATTCACAGTGACTACACTGATCTCAGTTTAAGTGTATATTTTCTACTGTATAACAGAAGAAGAGGTGTTTATATATCTTTTGAAATTGAGGACATGGTTAAATGTATATTCAAAAACCTGTTTGACAGACAAATCTACCCTAACGAATTGGCATCCAGGATACTTGTAAGGGATTTGTGTTTATTTTTATTTTATTTTCAATGTGCAGATTATGTTATTAGCTAGCTGCTCTGCAGAAAGGGCCTCATCACAATGTGTACGTACATACGTAGTTAATGACGAGCGTGGACTGGAGTCTTAATTCGTGAGCACAATGTTGATCCACTGAGTTGCCCCATTTCTCTCTGCTCAGCTGGACCACGGGTTTACCATCAAGAGATCAGGGTCTTTGGACTACTACCAACAACCAGGAATGTATTGGATAAGGTATGAGATGGTGCAGCTCAACAGTCAGTGTTTCCATGGCAACGTGCTGGCAGTCTCCATTTACCAGTTCCTTCAGTGGATAAACATGTTTTTGATTTGTTACCCAGTCCATATGCTGCTTTTATCGGTTTCATTTTAATCTTGATTGAGATGCCACACCCCCTCATTCCTTTTTTTCACCCATTCTTCACACTGACATTTGCCAGCTTTCTTTCCATTGCACATGCTCAGTATCGATTCCCCCTTACGGTTAAAAAGACAGTATATTCCGTGCTGATGCCAAAGCCTTTGCCTGTTGTTGCTGATTGCAGCAATGATGTTTCCAGTGCTCTCCTGCCCTGTAATAAATGGAATTACGGTAGCACTTTAGTGTGTGTTCTATAGAAGTATATACTGTCATTTTAAAGTTACCCAGCCCAGCCTTAACCTTCTCAGATGACGAGACAATGCATTTACACCTTAGCAGTAGAAATGCCTCCCAGTACAGCGGGCTACAGAATGCATTGTGTGTGTTGGTAAAGCTTGTGTTTTCAATTTCTCCACCTTTGCATTTTGTTTCTGTTTTACTGTTCCCTTCCCCCTCTCTCTCCCCCAGCTCCCTCAATGTACTGGCTCCTGCATGAATTTACTTTCTGAATTTTGTAATTGTCAGATTCTTTAGTTGGCTTATCTGCTTGAGCAAGGGGGTCTATGGGAAGTGTGACTTTGTTTAACCAGCTTATGAATTCTGTCCCCTCGTTTCCCATTCCAGTCAATGGCGCTGGCATCTCCTGCCAGGGGCATTGTGTGTGTATCTCTCTAGAGTTACCCACAAGCAAGATGGCTTGCGATGGTTTGAGAAATGAACTCTGAGAAGTTTTAGGGAACTTCTCTTCACCTTAATGTCTCCAAAATGATCTCCAGGTAAAAGCTCCATAATGTAGCACTCGCCAAGGACAAGCCCCCCAGCTTTGGCATTTGTTTTCAAATAGTACAGTCTGTTGGTTGGCACAGCACAGTGTCTGCCTGACACCGTCTCATGGATCATGTTCATGTGTGCATAGATACATATATACTTTATGTATATATAATACATATAAATTTCCCCTTTGATCATTGCTCCTAATTATTTTTATAATTAGGATCTAAAACAATGGGCTTAGAAAAACAACACCCAGACAAATAAGCAAAATGTAGTAAGGTCATTTCTAGGTCTGCTTGTAATAGGAAAACACCCAGGCTCAGTAAGAGGATTTTCCAGAAAAGGCTCTTTGTGCCTTCAGGATTGGTCTGAGGGAGGGGATCTCACATCTAGTGTCTCATTTACCTAAGCAAATTAGCTCTGGGGGAGGGGGAGTTAATTATGATTTGCCTGCACACAGACCCAGCCTTAACCTTCTCAGATGATGAGACAGTGCACTTACACTTTGACTTTCCAACACTGAAGAGAATGCAGACGAGTACACATTTCACCAGTGCTGATCTCCGCAGTAGATTTCACATGCTGCGCACACTCTTGAACCACAGAACATTTCCAGCACCCTTCCAGGCCCTTTGCAGAGTGTATGGCTTTGTCCCAGGGGTGAAGGCTAAGCACAAATCTACCTGTGGTAATTAGTCTTGCTCCCTTTCATACTTTATGCAGATGAACCGTAGCAAGATGCAGCCTTTCTTATCCTATGTGTCCTGTCCTGGGGCAGATCAGCCAGACGTCTACATGTAGAATTGATAGATGGTGAAACACAGGCCTCAAGTGTGTCTAATTACATCTGTACTTATTTGTGGTTTTAAAAAAAAAAAAAAAGCACCAGTAAATTCATCTAATTTCAGAAAAAGGAATACTCTGAGGAATTACAAAACTTATAGAATTAAGGGTAGAAGCGAAGTGTCAAGTAAACACAATAATTAATACATGTGACCCAGTATTAAAAAGACTAACTGCAACCCTAGTGACAGTCCCCATCGCCAGACAAAATGACACATCCCTGAGTAACGGGCAGGAGCAGATGGGAGATAATCTCTTTCTTCTTCCACACATAAACTGCTCTGCTTTCCAGCTGGGGGCAGTAACAACAATGTTTATAGTTACTGCTGTACTAAACAGCGTACACAGTATGTAAAGCTAAACTGGAGACATGACACTAAAATCTCATTGCCGTCTATGCTTAATTAGGAAGTTTTATAATGCCATTTAGCCCCAGAATGAACACGCTCTCCTTGCTGATCACGAATGCTTCCCTTTTATCTCCATGGAAGTGGGAGCATTCATCTACCCACAGTGGCAGGCCAACTCTTTAATATAAACAGTCATTGCCTGCAAAGGACCCCAGGCCTGGTCCTTGTGTTTGTAAGCGCTTGTGGCTATTCACACTGTTCTGGGCAGAGCACTTCGGAGTCCCAGTTGCACTTACAAAGTAGCTCACATGAGGGTGTCAGCTGCTAACACTGGCTCCTTGCAGTGCCCCAAATCAGTGAGAACCTCTTAATTGACATTTTAGCAATCATGCAGACGTGATGGGGGTCCATCTTCCTCTCTCTCTTTCATGCTCTCGCTCTCTCTCAGCAGATCTGCTTTCTACCTACATCCAGGGCTGCATTTTCTGACTGCCCCGTTTATCCAGGAGGCCTTACCGCCCAAAGCCCAAGCTCACAAGCTTACTGGGCTATTCCACATCCCTCCTGCCCCCTGCCCTGAAACATTGCTTCTCCCTACTACAAGTCACAAGAAAACACACCCTGCTCTAGGCCTCCCTCCTCCCTGCCAAAGTGGGCCTAGTCCCATCATATCTACCTCGCTCAAGTGCAGATGTCCCTGCAGCCAGTACCATGGCGAGAACATGCAGAAGACACTTCTGCGTCTGAAGTATATGCAGACAACCAGGACCATGGCCAAAACGAAGTAACCTGGTTAAATAAAAACACAACACGACAAACAAACAAACAAACAGGACACAGCTTTTGGAAAATGCTGAATAGGATGAAATGAGGAGGTGAAACAGGACAAACCCGTGGTTGGGTTCCCAGGCATGACATGACTAAAATGTGCATATTGGTTTCAGCCCCACTCCTGAAACAGTGAGTAATGAGGCAGAGCCCTGGCAGCCAGGCACTGGCTTTGGGAGGCTATTAAATGCCGTCATGCTTGGCTGTTAAAAGGAACGGGGTCTATTAAATGTATCTTGCTGGGCGCAGGTTTGAAAGAGGTGTCCCTATAGATGCCGGATAGCATTCTCAACACACTGTGAGCACAGCAGACCTCTGCCCAAGGAGGCATGCTTGATGGCCAGTTGCCTTGGCCTTGTTATTCTGAGTCCCAAAGGCTGCCAGAGGCAAGCAGATAGCCCTGTAACAGCATGGGATTGACTGCGTCTTCGAGCTCCCACCCCAACCCTGGCTTCTTCTGTAACAGAGGAGTAAGTTTAAAGCATCCAGCAAGTCATAGACCAATTTCAAGACCAATCGAACTTTGATGACAGAAAAGCTTCCATAGAACAGTGAGCATTGGATCCAGCAGTTATTCCTTAATAACCCCTGAGCGATGACTCAGGCCAGGTTCAGGAACTCCAGAGCACTCGATAGCTTATTGCTGTGGCAAGAAATCAGGAATAGCTAGCCGGGTGTGGTAGTACATGCCTGTGATCCCAGCATGCGGGAGGCAGAGGCAGGTGGATCTCTCTGAGTTTGAGGCTAGTTTGGTCTACGTAGCAAAATCCAGACCAGCCAGGACTATACAGTAAACCTTGCCTCAAGAAAAAATAATTAAGTTAAAAAGTAAATAAATACTAGAGAGGACTAGAGAGCCGCCTGGGGCATGTTTCACCAAGCCACACAGATGGCTGTTTAGTTCTGATTTTGTTTCGTTTAATTTTTTTTTTCAGAAGTCTCTTCTGAGAGAATTTCAACAACATACACACACACACACATACACACACACACACACGTCTTTCGGTAACTTCAACTTGTATCTAGAAATGAGAGAAAACCACTGAGCCTAAGTCCTCTCCCCAGTGGTATGAATTGAAGAGAGAGTTTATTCCTTTCCCTGGGGTTTCAGACAATTCAGTGTCTACTAAATACTTTTTGGTATCTATTTTTACTTCACCATCCCTCTTTTTAACTTAAAAGTAAAAAAACAAAAAGCCTCAGTGAAGTCTAAAATGCTGTCCTTGAGGACAGAATTTGCACGCTGCAACAATGAGTGGAGCCTAGCCTTCTTCCTGTTTTATTTTTATTAAGTTTTATTAGAATACAGCTACATCCACCCATCAACATGTTGTCTGTGGCTGCTTCTACATATGTTCTACTATGAAAAGCTGTATCAGAGAACCATGATGTGAAACACAAAGCTTGCCTATTTGGCCTGTTGCAGACTCTGTGTTTAAGGGTAAAGGCTAGTTCTGAATTAAGAGTACCATCTATTAAAAATGCAAATTTCATGAGAATAAGGATGGACTCATTTAAAATGGTATCTTTGCCAAAGTAAAAAATGAATAGTTGAACTCGAAAGAAGAAATTTTGAGGTTGAATGTGTTTTTGAAAAGGAAGAGTTGTGGTAACGAGACAGCATCTAAGATATTCTGTAGGTTTTTCATTTTTAACAACCCAGGAGTCAATAAGCCTTTTGGCTCAGCTAAAATTGTACTTGCAATAAAACCACCTAGCCCCTGACACACCTGTGAGACTTAGTTTATGTTTTTAAGTTTTTACAGATTTGCTTAGGATCAACCCTGCCTGGGTGATTAGCTCGCTAGTGTGCTAAGGAGCAGCCTCGTGGCAGTCCAAGTTTCTCTTCCATCAGGAAACCAGGGGCTGTGGAGCAGATGAAGCAAGTAAATTCAGCCCTCTGGAAGCCTGAGACAAACACCCTGCAAGGGCTACCCCTGTAACCTCTTCTGAGGCTAGGAAGCTGGCAGTACCAGGCTGGTTGAGACTCTTTTAAGATAGCTGCATAGAAGCACACAGTCAGCCTTCCCAGAAAAACAGGAAATAATGTCTCAGAGAGTCACCTTGAGAAAGTCACATGGAAGACTGTTTGGATCTATCCTGTGCAAGCCTCTTTTTCGACATTTTAATGGTGACTTTACCTCTACAGAAAATCCACGCTGTGTCTCCAGGAATTCTAGCAAGGCCCCCAAAGGATACAACAGCGAAACAAAATAGAACCGCACTAACCATGACAATAAACACAATGAAATGAGGAGGGATACCCGGATCGATTTGTTAGTTTAATTTTAATGGCAAGCAAATTATAACTTAGTCCTACAGAGTGAGGGTTAGCAAGGAGCCGGTTCCTGAGATTAATGCCCCAGCCTCCTAGGTAGCATGAATAATGGATGGACTAAAAGGCAAAATGCACAATAATGTTCTTTTATTAATGAAATGAAGACTCGTTGTGATGGCTGGCAATAAATTAGGAAAAGCCAAGGAGGGAAGTCATCTACACTTGCGCCTTTGAAAAATGTAGTTTCTTAAATCCAATAATTACTGCCATGACAGAAAACATCGCTGCACACCAGAAATGAAGTACATCCCTTGTGAATCCTGCCTGTATTGCAGAGGAGAAATGTTTTTGATCCATAGACTGTAAGGTCTATTATTTGCTAAAAGAAAGCACAGCCCATTACAGTAGATTGATGACGATATTAAGCATTCTGGTGGAATTCCATAGGTGAACACATTTTTCTGGGACTCAGGCATTGGAAGACCCTCTTTAGTGCATGCTCATGGAATCTAGAAGACAGTGTGGTAGAAAGCATGTCCAAGGTCACATCATTAACCCGGGCTAGGACAAAAGCTAATTCTCCCAACTTGTACTCACTGCTGCTTCCAAGAGGATTAAGCTAAAGCTGCCAGACAAGGCAGGCTTTACAGAGAGGTGCCTCCAAATAGCAAAGACAAAGCTGATTCTATAACTCATACTCCTGATTCCTGCCAGGGCTTCCCCTGCTATTGTGGTATTTCTCTCTTTAACATTGCACAGAGACCAGATACAGTTCAAGTTCATTTGTACATACTTTCAAATTTAACGTCAGAAACGAGGATTTAAAATATCTGAGTAGAGTGTAGAACACAGGCTTACTTTATTAATAGAAGAGGCCATTGGCCAAGTAATTGTTCTGGTTAGGGTCTCCTTACGTTTCAGTGTGCCTGGTATTGTGGTAGGCTCAGAGACAGGATAGATGTTAATTCCTCTATATTCCCAGCTATGTATGCTGTGTGCAGGTCCCTGAGTTGCTGTGATAACTGGCATATTACAACCATTTGTCACCTGCTACGGTGGCAGTCAGGGCTTTTTCAGAGTCAAAAGCTAACAGTTTGTGGTGGGTATTTGTTATGATTCTTCTATAGAAGACAGGCTTGCATTAGTCTGTTTCTCTACATCATTTCATTTTCTAATGATAATGTTCTTTCAACCAAGCTCCCCATACAAAGAATGGGGATAGAGACATACACCCATTTGAAGTTAGTCATACCTAGTTACTGCTGATCAGCCTTAGAATCCCAAGAGCTCCTGGCTCACCTCTAACCTGTGGTAATCAACATCAAAATGTGATACTGCAGACTTGAGATTCTCTTAGGGGCTCTTAATGGAATGGAGACTCGATGAGGAGACATTTGGGATTTCAATAGCAAGTCTATACATGCTGAATCCAACAAAACCATGAACACTGAGCAAATAAATTACAAAATAAATCTCTCAGGAAGTCTTATGTGTTAATGGGACATTTAGCCCATACCTTAAGACACGTTTACTTTGTGAAGGCAGGCAGTGAGAAGGAGACACTGAGAATATCTTTGATATCTGAAAATCTTGTATGAGTGATACAAAATAAATGAATAAGTAAAGCCACCTCTCAGCCATTCAGAAATGGCCTGGAGTTTAATGTGTGGCACAACATTTCAGAGGACGAATCATGCTTCAGATGCTTCTGGGAGGGTTTCTAGCTTGTTCACGTTTGCATGGCAGTCTGCTGTGAATACATCACTATGAGTAGTTCTGTTTTCTTGCCCAACCCATCAGTTCTGAGATGCACAAGGGAGCTACAGAATCCAACTGTAAAGAGCAAACGGTACATGTCTGAGAGGTGTGCCAATTTTGAGGACTCTAATTAAAATTCTAAAGAAATCACAAAAGGCAGTACTAACTGTGCTTAGACGCATAATCACCTAAAATAATTTTGGATTAGATGAGAAGTATGTGATACATGCTTGGTCAATATGCCACAATCTGATAAGTTTTCTGGAAGTTTCTGGTTATAGCATAGAGGGATTTATATGAACTTTACAAAATCTGCACATGAAAGGTAGTAAGAGAACAGTGCAATTAAAAACAAAAGATTTTGTCAAGAAGGTTCTTGCCAGAAGGAGGTTAGTGGGTGATGAGGTACAGTAGATGAATTGTGATGAGGTCCCTGATAAATATATTGGGCTGGGCAGAGAAGAGGTCATGTCAGGTGGTGGACAACTTGAGCCAGGATGGAGATCTGAGGATAATCAAGTGCAGTCCAAGACATGTCAGTTACTGTTTTGATATTGTGGGAAGAAAGCCCAGACTAGACTGGTTTAACCACAAACAGCACTTATTATCGTTCATAACCAGACATGTCTGTGGGTGGGTTCTAGCTTTGGTGTTAGGTAGATTGAGCACTCACTCAAAGCCCAGTTCCCTTCTGGTCTCCACACTTGTGGAGCTATCTCTGACTTCAAAGACCATGTGCTATAGAATTTGAGAAGCCATTATCTGGAAAGCTGGAATTCATTGTGAAGGAAATTTTCCAGAGACAGTGTCAGGGTGTCCTGTTGACTGGGTAGGTGTCTGTCCTAAACCTGTCAACTTAGGTTTGCTTCTAGTGGCAAGTCCACTGCTTGCCTCTCATAGATAGTATAGGGACCTCTTCCCTGGAGTCAGTGTGAGAGTGGAAAGATGTCCAAAGGGAAACTAATGCAGAATTGACTAAGGTAAGCAGGGCGAAGGGGTGTTAGTCTAGAAGAGCCACTGTCTGATAAAGATTCACAGTGGATCTACTGATGTTACCAATCAGTTTTGAGTAATATCAAGAACTAGACACTGGAAAATTTTTACTGTCAGTCCATTGCCAAGGCTGGGACAAGGATTGAGACTTTATGAGGAATTGTAAATAAACTGGACATTGTGGAAATTGACCTGTCAGCTGCTTGCAGGATGTACTGGAGACTGGGTACCTCAGAGGGAAGCAGGTGACCTCTGTTGGAACTCTTCATATTTCAATAGCTACAGAGTTCATAATGTATCTATTGTGTGCTATGAACTGTGGAGAATTCAGAGAAGGCATCTAAGACTTGACTGGTGGCCCTTCACGGACTCTATCAGGTGGAGAGGAGAACAGTCATGATTTATGTTGGACACACAGTGAACATACTACATACCACACTGGAAATGGGTATGGACAAACATCCTAAAATGAACCACAGTTCACAGAACTGGAAATAGAATGTGCTAGGGCTCAGGGGGCAGAGGCTTATAGAGACAGATACCGTCTAGGTGGGTTTGGTTACAGTTACTGATAACTACTGCAGTGACCCAGATGGGCAGGAAACCCTTATTTCTGTGGTGAGCACTAGACCTAGAGGGTCCCAGTTCCCTAGATTCACAGTGGGTTGGACTGGCTGGATCCTGATTTACTGTTGCCCATGATTTTCTCTGATGGGCAGCGTACAGTCTTGGATACTGTCTGGGGCCCCAGAGTCTTCTCCCTGCTACTTGGCATGAGAACAGAGTTGAAATGAGCTCTGCAAACATGGAGACTCTGCTTTATCCTGTTACAATAGATTACAGCGTAAATGCTTTGCTTGGGCCTTGTGTAGGAGACATGCATTCTATTCTTAGTGTAGTGTACAGGCAAAATTCCCTCCACTTATTGAGCCTCAATATCAGTCCTATAAAGACAGAGCACTGGTCAGAGATGCCCTGGACAACCTTTTTAACTCTTAAGCATCTGTAAATCCAATAGAAACTGCCATGTGACCGTTAGTCCAGAACATATGCTCACAATACACCTTTCTTAGAAGTGTTGTGAGATTCAGGAGCACATAAGCACACAAAGGCTCATCTATGAAGGTGAACATTTAGAAAGCTACGAAGCTAGGGAGATTGGCAGGTGGCCTGAGCACTTGAGAGCAGAGCAAGCCTTCTCTAGGCAGAGGAGCAAGGAAGGAAGATAGTGAAGAAAGGAAGGTGAAGGTGAGGGATCATCTGTGGACAGGCTCACCCTGAATGCCGCTGGCTTGAGTCAGCTCCATGCTGTTTTTGTGGAGAAATGTCTCATTTCAGTGGCATATGACTTAAAGCAGCTGAATAGACAGGCAATCATAGGCATCTAAGGGAGACCAAGAGCTAAATATTTGAAGGTCCTTGAGAATTCAACAAGGAGAATCACAGAGTCTATTTCCACAAGTCTGCTGCTGACTTGTTGCTTGGGGAAATGTAAGAGCACGGGGCAAGGGAGGGGGAGTTCGCCTTCTGCTTCCACTGCTTAATTTTAGAACATTATCTTGCATCACACTACAAAGGAAAAAAAGAGTGCCTCAAACCTCTGTAAGCCTTGATTGTTTAAAACTTTTCAGAACATCCAATTTTATCTATAGCAATTCTGTAAGTGTGAGAAGAGACCACACCTGCTCCTTGTGTTTAACACTGATGGAGCTGAATGGATGGCCAAGATAGCCACAGGCATCAGTGCTCGCCCCCTCCCTATGCATCCTTCCATGTCCGACCGCCTCCATCAGCATTCTATCCAAAGCCAGGGAGTTTTCCATCCCCAGAAAGGTAGAAATACAACTATATTTTTTATGACCAGGAGACGAGTTTATATTACCCTTGGATTAACTACAGAATGCTTTTTATGTTAGACAGACTAAATAGACATCTGTTTTCTACAAACATCCAACTCCACACAAACAGAACATTCTCAGTTTGCTTTGAAAAGCAAAATACCATGTGTTGTGACTTTACAACGTTTTAAATAAAGTTAGGAATTTAAGTTTGTGAGACTGAGGCTTTCATGAAATTGGTAGGTATGAGACCAAAAACTACACATAGGAGGTCCTTTAAAATTCAATGAGGGGCAGAATCAAGGCAGACATTTCAACAGGGCAGCCATTGGATGGTTATTTTAGCCGTTCCGTGAAGCGAGAAGTGAATTATTAAAGTTTATCGCCCTCATTGGCTTCTAACACTGTTACTCGGCGTGTGCATCGGTTTTAAAGTGGAAATGGCTCAGCCTAAGTAAGCCATTTACTGCCCGGTTCTACACGCTGTCGCTATTTCGCTCTTTATTACTTCATTTTGGAACTTTGATTGCTTTCTTTTAGATCTAAGACGGTTCTAATGCTATTCTGCAATCGTATGAGGAGCTTAGTTTTCACTTTGTTCTCAGAACCAGGCAGGCTATAAATTTATCTCAGTTCTTTGAAGAAGCCAACAGTAAAATTTCAAGAGGAGAAAATGGCGGCAAATATCCTCACACCAGAAAAATAATCTCCTAAAAGCAGAATAGCCTCCAGGCTACGTCCCTTTAAACAGGGACTTGCAGGCAAGGAGAACTTGCCCTTCCACTGTAACCCATGTTTAGATTTTTTTTTTCTTTTGAGCTTTGTACCTGCTTTTCTGCTTTCTGTTAAAGTTTTGCTATAATGGACCAGTCCCTCCCTCACCCGTTAAATCTGAAATGAAGTCATGCTGTCCCTATATTGATGTTGTAATAACTACTGAGGCTGAAGCCAGGTAGCACAGCTCAGAGATCATCTGAGGTTTCCTTGGGAAAAATAGGCATAGAGACAAGAGGTTGGAATATTCAGAGAAGAAGAAGAGGAAAGTCCCTCACTTTTGTGAAAATTGACGTTAAGATGTAAAGTGAAACCCATAGAATGTGGTCCCTGGGCTTAATTTCATTCTAAGCCATGCTCCCTTTCAGCTTTGGCTTCATTAAAATTCACCCAGCCCCTCCCAAGGTTCTGCCACCATCCCCTCATCAAGAGACAATAAGATCATTTAGAGTGAAAATTGCTAACAGCAGGCAGAGCTTGTGACTATGTTTCCACATCTGACAACTTTATCACCCTTCAACTTTATTATTCCTGTGCCCTAAGCTGCTTGTTGGCCAACACGCCCAAGGGGTTTTCTTACCTGTCACACACAAAGGACTGAAGTTCTGTTTAATGTGGGGGTGATTCTGAAAGCCACGGGGTGATAGATGTGAAGCTGGTGGCACTGGGTAGGTTGCAGCCTGTGACATTGCCTGTGCTTGCTGGCTTCATGAGCAAGGATGGTGACTGCTGACCTAAGCAAGCCATGATGGGCAGGTTAGCCTGGCCAGCATACTCTCCAACTGCAAACCATCATGAGTCTCTCTGCCATGTCCCTTGGCCTAATTGTCCTCTTTCTCATTTTATGCCCCTGCTAGACCACCGCTCTTGATAAGGAGAGGCAGGTTTTCCGACGAAGACGCAACCAGGATGTGAGGAGCCGGTACAAGGCACAGCCAGTCCACCAGAACTCAACTCGGAATCAGAAGACTACTCCCCCAGCTCCTCTGAGACTGTTCGCTCCCCCAATTCACCCTTTTAATAAGACCCTTTTACTCGAAGTCCTAGCTTAACCCTTTAAGACTCTGAAATTTCCCTTCCCCTCAAACTTCTGTAAAACAGGTTCATCTGATCTATCTAGCACTCAGTGCTGAATGGCAGAACAGAAAGTATGTTTTGGGTACTTTGTAGCAAGTTCCCTTTACTGAATGAGAAGGCATGTGGTGTTTGTGACAACAGTAATTTGCTGCTAATAGGGGTCCTTAAAGGGTTAAGGCTAATTTGCAATTTTTTTTTTAAACATAGAAGTAATGAATGTTTTCATCAGTCAAACTAGGATCTGCAGTATGTAACATAGCACATGTTAGCCCTCTAAGTGCATAGAATTTTCTTGAGAATCCTTGCTGGGGAATTTTTCAGACCCTTGAATATACTCACACATATTTCTTGATTTTACTGCAGACCAAGGGGCGTCATTAAGACCCAAAAATGCCTACACAAAAGAGTATGGGGGGATGACACATTGCCGATCCTTCTCTGTTGGTTCAGAAAATGACAGGTTTTATAGCATCAGCAGATGCACTCCTCTGGCTTAACCATCTTATGAAGAAAGGAAGTCCCTTTTCCTAAGTAGTAAGCTGGTTAGCTGCAGAGATTTCTCTGCTTTGATTAGAGTTTGAAATTAGGTTTGTGGCAGTCTAACCCAAGCGGTTGACAGTGTCTCTCCCTGTCTCCATACAAAGATGTGCTGAAGACGCCCCTGAAATGCTGCTTCCCCATTAGCTGCTGCTAGTGCCAGGCAGACCCTTGGGGAACCACCTAGCCTTGTGCTTGTGCTTGGTGAGTTGGGATCTGTCTGCTCAGGATCAGAAGAGCTAAAGAAACAACTGGTGAAAAGAGCAATAAATTACCAGGTGCTCTACAGGGCTGGGAATCCAACCAGCAAGGGAAAGCAAGGCTCTGTGTTGGTATTTTGTTATTTGGGTTTTTTTTTTTTTTTTTTTTTTTTCTCAGCCGCTTTTACACACGGACTGTAGCCACCAGTGTGAAACCAACACAAAAGATCTGGAGCATGAGGGAACAAGAGGCCAGTACTTTGCGAAGAGCAGAAGGAAAAGTTTAGAGGAAACACAATCCAAAAGGTTCTAAAATGGGATTCATAGAAACAAACCGGTTCCATGAGTAACTCTAGGTACCAGGAAGTCAGTACCAGCAAGTCTCCCAGAAAATACCTAGGAGGCTGAAGCCGACACTCCCACATCATGATTTTCTTTGCTTTAGCCTGGTCTCTAGTCCTCCAAGAGAGACATGTTCTGTTCTGGTCTGGGGCCAAAGCCTGCCTGGGATTGGTTTTTCACTCCTGTTACGCTATTTGTCTCCCAGACCTGAGTTTCTTCGGGAGCTGATGATTGCGTTTCAGAATGTGGACTCGTGCTTCCTCTTCATTTCATCGTGCTCCAGAGGGATGCAGGAGTGTGTGGGAGGCAAAGCCCAACTGAAATGTTGCCCTAATGTTTTCTCAGCTTTGACTCAGGAGAGAACAATTTTAAACTCCAGGATGGTTACAAGTTCCTTATTGGCTCATTCTTGCTTTGAATGTATTTTAATGTCTTGAAAGTTACGAACAACCTTCCCATAGTCAGGGCTTTATTTTAGAACTCCACGCTGATCTGCAACTGCGGTGTTTATACATAGTCATTTAACTATGTTCTGCACACATATAGATTTTTAAATGACAGAATCCCACATTTCCTGCTCTCCTACATTTAAATATAACATTTATTTCATTTTTTTTCCTTTTTGGGAGTCCAGAAATGATACACATAAAATCACAAAATGGTATAAATTCATATATTATTTGAACTGGGTGTTGGGACTAGGGACAGGGCACAGACCACCGGGAAAAGTGTCCATCTGTAGATAGAGTCCATATTGGTGAAAGACTAGAACTGGTCCAAAATTGCTACTTTCTCTGGAACAGAAAAGCAAAGTGCTGTTCTAAGATCAGCAAGTAATGGCATCGCTGAGCCTCAACTCCACATGTGTGACTATAAAACACCCTATGGCCAATCGCAGATCGCCACTTTCCCTTCTCTGAATTACTGCTTTCCCCCGTCATTAACGTATGGCCACAGCATCCAGGGGTACAGGCCCACAGCGCAGGGCTCTGGAATGTTTCCATCAACATTTTCTCATCACGCTGCAGAGGGGCAGGCCAGAAGAATTCAGAGCCCATTCAGAAGGATGATCACAGCACATCCCTATAGAATTTCAGTGATCTACGCTGAATAAATAGTGGAATGTAACCTGTCAAGTAGAAATATTGAGCAATCAGATGGAATGCAGTAATTCAGTAATCTTGCCAGCGTTAAGCTACCAAGATCTTAGATGTCAGAGTTGTAACTCAGAGGGTGAGCAGACAAGCTGATGACTCGGTACGTCCAGGCTGCTTTGCTTTTAGCCCACATTGATATCCTCTCCCTCAATATTCTCGGAATAGCTCCAGTTTGAAATAATTAAGTGGTGGTGTTCTTTGGATTTCTATAAGCAAACCAATCTTATTTTTTATTTTGTGTATCATAGAACAACTATGTGCCATTATGGCTGTGTATCACTGTAATTATCCACTGAACCATCATGACTGTTTTCATATTTTTGCGTATTGAATATAACTCTTATGGTGGTAGTCTGGTGATGGGAATTGCCCTTCCTTTACTAGCAAGACCAGTCTTGTGGTATTGAAAGGATTCTTTCAGTTTGAGAGTAGAGTAGTTGAACACTCCTTCCATACTTCCTGTAAATCAATTCTGTAGATGAGACCCATTCTATTAATGAATACATTTCCCTCAACATTGTAGAAGGAACCACTTTATTTGTCATGATCAATAAATATGTGAATTGTTCCAAACTATTAGAAGGAAAAGTTAAGGTCTTCAGTCCCTGGAAATGTTCTGGCTGTAGCTCACCACCAACTGGTGTGTATTAACATAAGTCGAGGAGAAACATGAATAAACAACGGAAAAACACTTGATGCTTTGCGTTTGCTGAGACTTCCCTGCAGTCTGCTTAGCCCACTTATGAGTGGTAGTTAACAGGCCTGTCACATAGAGTTGAGAGAGAACAGTATATCTGTGAATGAAGGCTAAAATTGCAATCCTTTACCCTTTGAGGCATAACTCAGTTGGAAAAAAAAACAGGAAAGAAAAATTGTCTCAGATGGCCACAGAGCTACTGAATCACCAGGACTCAAGCATGTTAAATCACAACTGTTTGCTGGCCAAAGGCATCGGCTGGACAACTCTATCCCCTGTACTCAAGTGCAGCTGTGCTGAGGGAGAATTGTCTCCACATTATTGTCCTGCCTCTAGCCCTTCTCTGGGTAAAGCCCTGTCAGCATTCCCATGATAAACTCCTATTCTGAAAGGTTTTTAATTTGGCCATAAAAATGTGCCTCAGGCTGAAGTTTTCTATTCAGGGCCTGTGCTGAAGAATGAAGGGGCACACCTCACCCTTCTCCACTTCTCAACTCCGAGGAAAAGTCAACACCTAGATGTCTGGTACATTGCCTTCATTGTGATTCCAGAATCTTGGAATGCACCAAGATCTAAGATGGTGATTTTAGCATAACTATTCCTTTGGATATGTTCTTTTCAAATGGCTCACCTAACATATATTATAAAATAATTTTTATTATTTTTAACGTTTTTAATTACTATGTGATTCTCTCTCTCCCTCCCTCCCTTCCTCCTCTCCCTGCATCTCTTTTTCTCTGTACCCCCCACCTTTCTCCCACTGTCCAAAGATTTTTAAGAACTTGAACTTGACCAGCTCAAAGGTCACTTTTCCCATGAGCTGCCTGCTACTTCCACTGGGATTTGCAAACAGAACTCTCTGACCCAGGGAGCATGGTTTGCATGCTGTGTGGAGGATCAGATACATGCTTCTTTGGAAATCTGGGTTTCCGGAGTTTAAATCATCAGATTTCATGAAGCCACTCTAGTCTGTTGGGAGAATAACAGTCCGAAGAGCCCCCACAATTAACACTTTTGTCAACTCAGATTCGAAGCCAGAGTAAAGTAATACACTTCCTACTCTCTGTTTAAAGGCAAATAAATCAGAGAAACTTGAGGACATATGAAACACTGATGACTGCAAAAGTGCTTTACACTTGGGCTCTACGGTGCTTACCCAAGAAACAGTTAAGAACTGGGACCCTGGGATGTCAGATGGAATCTTTAGTTTGTATGTAATTACATACAGATGGGGGAGGTGCTTGAAGTGACTCTTTATTGTTTTAATCATCTCAAATATGCAGCCAGACAGCCAGTAGCACTAAGGGTCATAAACTGATGGGAAATAGGAAATCCAAGGTAGAGATTTAGAATGCCTCAGCTGGGCATTTTTAGTTTGTTTGTTGTCTTTTCTGTTGCTGGCTCTAACATGGAGGCTTCTGTGGTCATTTTTTCGGTAAGCGAGCATCTAACTGGCAGGTGTTGTGATCATGCAGTTTGCCCATGGAGACAAACAAGGGGTGTGGATTTATTGCTTTCTGTCAAGAAAAGGCGATCTCTCAACCGTACCTGTAAATTTCCTCAACATCTTTTTTGTTGTTGTTAATTAAACTGAGACCCTTAATGTTACTTTAATGTAAAATTGTATATTTTTGACTGTGACATACTTTATTAATTTTAAGTAATTAGTGCTTAAACCATCAGAACTGTTGGTATTAAGAATAGGACGTTAAAGTGGTTTTAAACAACTTAATAATGCTAATTCATTCCAACTCACTCAGCTGTAGTCAGGGACAAACTGGGAATAGTTCTCTGAGCAGTCTTTCACTTGCCCCTGAGGTTAAATCCTTGGTGTGTTCGAAGAATAAATAAAGAGAAATTGAAGCTGGTTCAAGGTTAGAGTCATATCCTTGACAACTTTTAAAAAAAAATTTATTAGGAAATTAATATTAGCCTTTTTCATTCTGGCTAAAAGAAAATTATTAGAGGATTAGTTGAGTGTGAAATTGAATAATACTTTGCCCCTGCATACTAAAGAGGTGGGCTGGGGACTTGACACATTTAACAAGTTTCCCTCAAGGTTTTGATTTGGAGAAAACAAATTCAACATTTCCTTTGGAGAGTCTGCCCTTGTCACTTGCTGCATGGATCGGATGATGTAGGTTAGTGTCTGATTTTGGAATCCCAATGAAATAACTTTCAAACAATTTGTCCCCATGATTAAAGGTGGAATGGTATCCAATTTCCCCCCCTAATCCTTCAGTTTAAGCTCATAAATTGTAGGTGAATGTGGAATGAAATCATCTGTGATATATTATGTTCATTTACCAAATGAGCTCTTTTGATGTTGCCTGTTTTTATGTAAAACATGTTCTTAAACTAATAAAGTAATATCTCTTGGTGTACAAACTATTCACAATGCCCTTCACTGCTGGGCCAGCTCTTGGTTTACATTGCCACAATGGAGTAACAATCTCATATCGGTTCAACTCGGAATTACCACATTCAGTCCAGGGAGGAATAACCCAGCTGTGTTCTGGATTGGGGTGGGGTATGCTCTATACGAGGCTTTAAAAATTAGTCATGCGGTCAGAATGTAGCTTTCCCACATGTCCTCCACAGCACAGTATATATTTCATGAGCATAATTCAAAAACAACTATTCTAAAAATGTCCCTTTTCATATATTACCTCCCTGGCTCGGCCAGTGACTTGGACAAACACAGAGAAATCAAAAACTCTTCAGCCTTATTTTATCCTTCGACCTACATGCACAAGCTCTCCAGAGGAGACTGCTATTTTAGCTGCTAACCTGTAATTAGCCGCCATTTTGTTGCCCTTCCCCATTAAGCATTCCAGGCGCAGTTTTGACCTTAGAGAAAATTGCAGCGCTGTATGAGGGAAGAACGATCTTTCCTGTTGAGGATTCAGTGCCAGGAGACTGAAAAGTCAGCCAGCAAGAGTGATCATAGGCTCCCTGGTGTCACCTTTATGAAGGTGCCAGAATATCACCCAAGCTCGTGTAAAATTAACTGCAACCTTCCCAGCCACCCACGGGCTCCTGAAGTCCCTGTTTTACCCCTTTGCTCTCTGTAGAGAAGTCGCTGGGTCTCTTCTAGATTCTTTTGGCAATTTTCTTGAAACAATGACCAAAGCAGTTGGTGCTTAAGGACCACTATCTTGTATGAAACTGGTGAGCTTGCCAAAAATCTGCCACTCAAAACTTCCGGGGGCGGGGGAAGTTTTGGTCACAACTCTGGTGCTGAAGATGATAGAACTGCCACACAAGGGAGCTGGGAGAACAGCCTTCCCTGACCTGACTGCAGGCTGCTTGGACTAGAGATCTGGAAAGGTGGTACTTTATGTACACAAAGCAGGCAGTTATGAAATGGGCTATGAGAAACAGGTACAGAAGCGTCATGGAATTTTTCAGAACACATCTCCTGAACAAAATAATAAAGCCCTTCCTCTTAAGTCTTAAGTGGTAGCCAAGTCGCGGTCTCCTCAAAGAGGGGCACTAAGACAAGACATGGGGCCACACCCAGCCAGCTGGAACAGCCAGATCCATGCTGGCCATCAGCACTGTGACAGATGTCCAAGCCAGCTTGCCTGCACTTCAGATCATTCATTCAAGTGTTTTTTGAGTGAGAGCCAGAATCATGGATGGCTTAGAAAAAATACTGCCCATTTTATTTTATTTTATTTTATTGCTCTGGTCCAGAAGACTCACAAAACAAGAAAACACACTTAAGCTGACAAAGATGCCATTTATTGGGACTCTTGATTCAACATTCAGGTGACTCGTGTCTACACCTAGCCTAGCCTTGTATGTTTATAGTAACTTTGGTTCTTGAAAAGGTGTGTCTGCCATCTGTTCCTATGATGGTACATACACCCCGTGGTGCTCTTGGCTTAGTTCCTGGGCTCTGAGGTAGAAGGCATCCCAGAGTTCTCTCTGCCATTTGGAATTAGCATAATATTTTAGACTTTTTATCCTAATTAATACTGGAATATGACCATCAGTTCAACAAGCTTCACCAAGACCTACTATGAGAGAGATGTATAGTTTAGACTAAAAGAAACTATATTATTTCTGTACAAGACTCTTATTCTAGCAAGAAATAATCTTCTACTCTTTGGTCATCGTGTGGAGCTACTGATTTATCACTCACAGATGGCCAAACACCAGTCTGTCAGGAGCACATCCTTACCAGCTTATGACTGGCTCCCAGCATGCGTAGACAGTGTAGGCTGCCTGCAGTCCAGCCATCAGTCACATGTAACTAGACCTGTGGTCCACCCACTCCATTAGAAAGAAGAAAAGAAAGGGAGATAGTGAGGGGAGAGAGAGCTGATGAAACTACAGGCAGAAGAGACACAGTCTTATCTTCTGCAGCATCTTGTGGTTAGTTGAAAAGGAAAGGAAGTATTGATCGCTTGCTGCTCTCTTTAAAAGCAATCCCAACGGATGCTCTGGGTGAATGTGTGGACTTAACAAAGTTCTTAGCCCCATACACATTCTTCATCCAAGACTACCGTGCCCTTCTGACAGAGTAAACACAAATAAGGTGCCATAAATATCAGCGCACCCCCTCACAAGCCACATGTCTTTGTCCATTCTTCTTGGACTTTGAAGGACCCTTGAAGGACCTTTTTAACCAAACACCCCCGGCAGAAGTTCAGCCTGGGACCTCACATTCCCACTCAGTGTGTCTTATATTCTTATCTTTTCTCTGTTGTGTGTGTGTATGTGTGTGTGTGTGTGTGTGTGTGTGTGTGTGTGTGTGTATGTGTGATATGAAAGTTAATATTAGGATTTGAGATGGGAATAAAAGAATCCATATTTGCCTTGGCTAGGCTGCCTAGTCAGGTGGGTTTTATGACAGACTGTTGTGGTTAAACATATTAAAACCTCATGAATTTATTGTTATGTATTAAGTTATGACATGGTAGGATGACACTGCATCTTTGTCTGTGTTTCTGACGCAGCATCTTCAGGACTCCTGGACTGGCTTCCTGAAGAGGCATCTTGCTCCACTTCCTCCTGGGCCAGGCCTGAAATGGGAGTTGTCTCATTTCCATGCAGTCATGTAGCTGTGCGAGAGAAAGAGAAGGGGATGATGGATGGATGGATGGATGGATGGATGGATGGATGGATGGATATGCATACAAGTTAAAGCAGCTGCCACTAGGTTCAAAAAGCTTCAGAAGTTGAGAAAAAGTCTACATAGATAAGCTAATGAACTAGACCAAGAAAGACTGCCTGGGTCTGGAGCAGGAAGGTCAGGTCTAGGTACAAACAGACGGATGGGCAAGCACAGTAGGCTGTTCTACCCTGCAAGGGGATGGCATGGGGGAGGGAGCTAATTAATCCAAGTAGGTGAGTCTGTGATACTTGAGGCACACAGATATCAGATGGTAGGTTGGTATGCAATCATGACTTTGCAGTGTTTGGTGTTCATCTCTTCATGGAGTCCAGGTGGGAGAGGTAGAGTCTTTCTTCAGTCTGGCATGTCAGTTAAGTTCAGGGGCTTGCTTTCCTTCTATAATCTTAATGCACCTGTGTGCCTCTATAATCTCAATTCACTGCCAATAAATTTACAGGGCAGCTCCCTTTCTATTCCTGTGAAAAAGCCATTTATCCATGTGTGCTGGTTGGGTGGTGCCTGGCAGATGGTGTAGTTTCTGGGTCCATCCAGAAGCGCTGTCTTTCTCTGACTTCAAAATGGAGTAAAAACTGCTTGTAAAATGCAGTTTCCCAAGGCAAAGCACAGCCCCCAAAACCATGGCTTTATACACCACAGAGTAAGGTAGAGTAGTGCACAGCCTGATCTCAACACAAACTGCTCTCTCAGCGACAGCAGAGGGCGGCCTCCCAGGCAAACAAAAGACCCAGCCACATGCAATCCCTTCCCAAGCAGAATGTTCTGCTTGCAAAACTCATGGCTCTCTTCCCTTGGGGAAAATGTTCTTCTCTCCTAGGTTATTTCTCTTTGCTTTGGAAAAAAGGAAGCAAAGAGGTAGAGGAGGGAAAAAGGAGGGAAGGAGAGAGGAAGGGAGGGAGAAAAAGAGGGAGGGAGGGAGAAGGGGAGACTCATTGACCCTGAAAACTGCTATCTCCTACCTTCTTCCTAGACAAATCCACATTGTCACCTTTCCTTGATAGCAGGGTGATAATTAATGTTCTTCCCAAGAGAGGTTTCGTTTTTCCATCAGAATCACCTATTAATTTGCTGGGTTCTTCTGATTAAGCAGCGAGCCTGTCGGTTGGCGCGGGCTCATCATTCTGCACGTCCTTTCATTTTCAACAACTAAATTGAGGCCCCAACCAACCCAGACATTTTCAATTTCCTCTCTCACCATGCAGATGTTCCCACGTCTTTGGATAACATTCTGAAGTCAGCTCCTGTCTCCCTGAGCAAGCTGATTTTGCTTCATAAAAGCCTCCCTTGCTTCCTCCTACTTACTCTATAGAGGAAGGTAACGGTTTGCATTGGTGCCTGGAAATGGAAACCTGAAGACTCCCTGCTTGAGAGGGCGGCCTCACCTCACGCTGTCACTGGTGTCTACCCACTGAATCAAAGTCTTCCTCTTGCCAGGTGTTTTTTGTGGGTTCTCCTGGAATTCCCACACCTTGGCATGCTTTTCCACACTAACTTTGCTGACAGGATAGATGTGGCTTCACCATGCTGCCACCCAGAGCCATCTGACAATAGAACCTTCCCTTCTCAATATAGTGGCACAGAGAACAACAGGTGAAAATCCAAGGATAGGGGAGCAACTATCACCTGTATGCCTGATTCCTGAATACCCAGAAATACATTCAGATGAGCTGGGAAGAGGTAAGAAAGCCTCCAGACCTCAGCAAGCAAGTACCAGGACTGTGTCTGTCCACCAACAGGTTTTGGAAAGCCTCAGTATCAGATGCCTATAGCTTTTGTGGCCATCCCACCCCATCCCTGCCCCTACCCTGAACCAAAGTCCAACAGGCAATGGGTGCCCTGGGCTCAAGCAACGAGTCCTGGCTTTGTCCTCAATCCGTCAGCAGGACTTTCTGTACAGGATGGAACTTTCCAGGCAAGACAGGGTCCAGAGTATCATTGAATCAAGTCAGAAATTCTACTGTCAGTTTGTGTCCCCTCCCTGGGCCCACTTCCTCTCATCTGGGTTTCCTCTGCATTCTCCCCAAAGGGGCATCTACTTCCTAAAAATTACTTGGCCTATACATATTTGCATAGATGGGTATGGTTGTGTAGGCATATAAGTCTGCACATATGCACATGTGTGTTATATGCTGTGGTGAACAACTGCATGGGCCAGCATCCCCTGGTGTTGCCAGTCTGCTGCTGTCAGTCAGCATCGCCATGGACATTACTACTGTATCCTGCAGTGCCTCTTAACAGACTGTGGGAATTTGGGATGGAGCTGCTGGCCAGAGCTGGCCCCTAGTGCTCTGTCTACCTTCTGCTTCATCATTCACACCAGCACACAGGCAGCTGCAGGAACTTCAGATCTGAGCGCTCAGCCTCACAAAGCTCGCTGTAAATCAGGAGGGTAGTCTGTGGTTGGGAAGGAAAAATCCAGCTCCTTTCTTCTTGTTTCTTCCAATCAAGCTGTGGGGTTTTCTGGGTGGGGGGGAGGTCTATGTCTCCTGGCTTTCTTCCACATGCTCATGCTCTTCACAGATATCTGATGTGTATGGCTGCCTGCTAGCTATTGGCATCTTAAAAATGTTTATATGTGGAATCCCCAAACCGTTATCTCCCTTCCACACAGGGCCCACTTGAGCAGCCAGCCAGTTACCCTCGTATTGACTTTCTTTCTTCTTGTTGATATGACTGGCAGGAGATCCCTGCCGGGAAGTGCATCCCCCACCCCCATCTCTAGAGAGCAGAGGGGTCTTGCCATGTCCTGCATCTGTGAGGCAGAGAACATCAGTGGGACCCAGGAAGGAAAAGACCACACGTGGAAGTGTAAGCGAGGACTCGTTTTGTGCAACAGATGCAAACCCAAGGCAAGCTTTGGAAATTCCATGGGCAGACATGCCTTTCCATTTTTTTTTTTTTTTTCAAGCCACAAGTATAAAGAAAGGTTTCCAATATGCTTCTTGGGTTTATAAATCACAATGAATTTGATCCCACATGGTCACCCTGCTGGTGAGACACCTGAGCGGAGCTCTTGCATGGCCATCAAACAAGCAGAAAACCAGTTAGAGACCCTGTGATACTCCAGAGACAATGAGGTTGTAGTCATTATTGCTGTGGTGGTTTGAAGGAAATCTCCCAGACAGACTTGAGGATCTACACTCTTGATCCCTGGTTGGCATCACTGTTTGGGGAGGTTAGGAGGTACAACCTTGCTGGAGGAAGTCCATCACTGGGGGCAGACTTTGAGGGTTTATAGCTTCACTCCCCTTCCCAGAATCCTGCTCTGGCCATTTGCTGCCAGTCCACAGATCATTATGGATTCTCAACCAGAAATAAACTCTTGCCTCCCTGAGTTGCTTTTGGTCATGTCATTTTTCTCAGAGCAACAAAAAATAACTCTCAAAATTATCTGACAGAAACAAACAAACAAACAAACAAAGCAACTCAGGGGAGGCAAGGGTTATTTGGGATCATGATTCCAAAAAGACTCATTCCTTTTGGTGAGGAAGACATGGCAAAGTCCATGGCAACAGAAGCTTATGATGGAGGTGCCTCACGTGACAGAGGACCAGAAAACAGGGAGATGCCAAAACCAAGGCAGGCTTATCTTCAAAGGCCCCAGTCCTAAAGGCCTACTTCAGCAGCTAGACTCCACCTCCTACAGGTTTCCACAGGCTCCCAAACAATGCCACCAGATGGGGACCATATGTTCAAAATATGAGTTTATGGGGTACGAGTCAGACCAAACAGAGGTCCTCAAAGAGGCAACAGTGATAAGGCAGAGAGAAGGGAATGCCTTCAGGAACTACAAAGGAGGCTAAGTTAACAGTATTACCTGTTATGACTAAAAGTGTGTGTGTATGTGTGTTGTGTGGTGTGTGTTCATCTCTGCACATGTGTGATATTTGAACTTAAAGCAAGTTGAGAGAGGAAAGAGTTCATTTGTTGTATGGTTATCCAGGGAAACTGAGGTAGGAACTTAAGCAAAGACCATGGAAGAATGCTGCTTACTGGCTCAGTCCCAGGATCACAGTCAGCTCCTTTTCTTATACAACCCAGACCCATCTACCTAAGAAGGGTGCTGTCCACAGTAGTCTGGGTGCTCCTATGTCAATTAGTCAAGAAAAAGCCCATTGACCAATCTGATGGAGACAAGTCTTCAAGATTCTCTCTTACCAACTGTGTCAAGTTGGCAGCTGAAGCTAGCTATAACAGGGGTGTGGCTTTTGAACATATGATCTAGGTGATTTTGGAGCACTTGGGAGGAGAAAGTACCAACAAGTTTAGGCTGGACATGGTGATTTAGGAATGGAACCCAACAGTGGTCATGGAAACCTTAAAGACTGGGGACCATCCCCATTGGAGATGTACATATATGGTAAAGAAGAGATTCAACCCCTCTGGGGTTCCCTGGCAGGAGACCCTGAAGAAAGAAAAGACATCATGCACATCAGAAACCACAAGTCCAAACAGAATGTGGAGGCTCAGCAGAGGGCATTTCAGGGATCTGATTGTTTGCACGAAAGTAGAAAATGAGATTGCAGAAATGAATACCACTCAAGAGTGAAATGTCCAAGCTATTTACTGAGCTTGCTATGTGAGAGAATAAACCACCAGCACTATATTGGAACAGAGATTCAAAGGCAGGAGTGGGGATCTTTGCAGTGGTTTTTCAGTCTACTATAAAGAGGTATTCCGATGCAGGCTGCCTACAGTATGGAAGATGCTGGGGGAACTGGAAATGGGCTAGTTGGAAATGGGTCATCCCATAGGACTCATTAAGGGGCACAATTGGCTTTCTCTTGTGGTTCCCAAGTTAGAGACAGGGTTGAAAATTAAAGAAGCTTCCAGTATTACTCAAATTAGTTGCCAAGTCATGGACATCTGGTTGAATGTTCTAGAAGTTACTTCTAAGCTTCCAGGATTGTGACCAAAGAAAGCAACCTGGCTTCCTGTAGACCTGGTTTTATAGCCAGCTGGCTTCCTGGGCAATTTATTATAGCTATGAATTAATATAGTTTCCTTGACATGAAACTGTAGGTCATGTGTCAGAGTCTTGTTTTTCCAGTACATCCTAGCCATTATCATTTGGTCTTTCAGGATAAACTAGATTAGACTCCCAGGGACTTGGTAAAAGTTGCAGATATGCTGTCTGTTGGGGCAGAAAAGGAGACAACAATCCTGCAGCAAAAGGTAGGTTAGTAAGAGAGAGCATAACACTAACAATTTCGTTTGACCATGGTTTCATATGACACAGGAACCTTCAGGCTGAAGATCCGAACCTGTAAGACTTACTGTCAATGAAGCACGGGCAGTGGTGAAGCTCTGTGGGAGGAGTAGTTGCTAGGGCACACAGGGTGGCAGCACCAGAGCCTGTGTGCTCAGGCTCCTCCTGGCCTCTTTATGCGTAGTCCCTCGTTCTAGGTAATTCAGACTCTTCTGGAATAGGGGGTGTTATGACCTACAGTCAAATAGAATTGATCTGAGAAAACTTATGGAAATTTCTCTTACACGGAAGAGGAAGAGTGGAATAAAGCTGTAGTAATCTCTGCTGGCTTTATGACTGATTTGGGGAGGGAAAATAAACAATAATCAAGGAACTCTCCCTGCCTCCTGAATTTTACAATTGAAGGTACGTTAAACATGAGACAACCTCGCGAGTAAATAGCGTTGCAATGAGTATTAATAAGAAGGTGAGATCTTCTGAGAGAGTCTATGAGACTGTTTAATGGAGCTATGGTGGTCAGGGAAGGCTTCCAGGAGGAGCTGAGCCTTGAACTGGAAGTCAGATAGATGAGTGTGGAGCTTCAGTGGGGGAAGGAAGCAAGATCTCTTTAGCACTCACTTCTGGGGAGTCTGGAGAAGGAATGGGAAGCCCTGTGGGTCTGGTGAGCTAAGAAGTTATTTATCTTTAACCCTGGGGTGAGAAGAAGTCACTGATGGACTTGAAGCAGGAGGTAGGGTTGATGTGGCAACATTCCCCTTTCTCAGAGAACACTGGCTGCATTCTAGAAAGGACGGGAGCCAATGTTGGGAAAGCAGGGTGGACTGTGAGGCCAGCAAAAAAAGTGTGACCGGTGGGTGAAGGCTGGGGAAGTCAGACAGACACAGAGACAGACAGACAGACAGAGTCAGAGAGACAGAGAGAGAAGACAGAAAGACAGAGGCAGAGGCAGAGGCAGAGGCAGAGCAGAAGGACAGAGAGAAAGACAGAAAGACAGAGACCAAGAGGCAGAGAGACATAGACAGAAAGACACACAGAGAGAGACAGAGAGACATAGACAGAAAGACACGCACCTAGAGACAGAGAGACAAAGGAAGATAGAGAGAGACAGAGAGTCAGAGACAGAGACACACAAAGACAGAGACAGAGAGACTGAGACACAGAGAGATAGAGAGACAGATAGCAAACTGAAACCTCTGCCCAGAGTTTCCATGTTCTTATCTTCATCAAAGCAAGAGTTCAGGGACCACAGGATCAGGAAGAATGGAAGAAGTTAATCACAACACAGCACACTAGAGGAGTGAGGGGGCAGGGTTCCTGTCTGAACAATAGCTACTGTGGCTTTTCGAGCCATGTTCTTCAAAGGATTTTAAAAGATTAAGTGAGAGTGTTTAGGAATGCTTATTTTTATCTAAAAAAAAGTTTCTTTAATAGGTGGGATTATAAGGTGGCTTATGGAATGAACTATACAGGTTTACAGACTGATAAGATTAAAAAAAGACTGGTTAAAAAGGAATTATTACACTAGGTCACAAGGTGTGTGTTTTTATTGTAAATGTGATTTGTAATCCTATTTGTACATTTTTTGTTCAAAAAGAGATTATATAGTCTTTTGCAGGCAGCCTTTTTTCTTTCCTTTTGCATTTCCTGGTTTATGAGATGAGAGTTTCTCTTACAATGTCCCCTCTTACAAGGATTCCCTTAATTTCCAGTCTTCCCGTTCTGTCTCAAGAGGAAAGGCACTACCCCTAGGTAGTGTCAGGGGAAGATGAGGAAAACAGATGTTTAGAAGCTATTGTTAAAAATGACTTGAACACGCTGGGCATGGTAGTACATGCCTTTAATCCCAGGAGGCAGAGGCAGGAGACCCTCTGAATCTCTGGGTCTGGTCTATAAAAGCAAGTTCCAGGATGGCCAAGGCTACACAGAGAAACCTTGTGTGGAAAAACAAAAAACAAAAACAGAGACTTGAACATGAGAGTTTTTGTTTTTGTTTGTTTGTTTATTTGTTTGTTTTTGAAGACAGGGTTTGTCTGTGTAGCCTCAGCTGTCCTGGAACTCAATCTGGAGACTAGGCTGGCCTTGAACCTCCCTCTGCTTCTGTTCCACCTCCCTCTGCTTCTGTGATGCTGGGATTTAAGATGTGAGCCACTACCACGCCCTGCAGGTATGAGGAGTTTTGATCAGAGTTTCTCCTGCCTACAGAGTGGGTGGGGCAATGGAAGTACATGCTGACCTCAACTTTAATTACAGTGTTTTCTAGGTGACATTGAAATAGCCAAGAGACTCAAATATGCAGTAGGATATTAATGGGCAGGCCAGATGTAGAAGTGGTGATATTAATTGTCTTGTTGCTGTGCAAAATACCTGGAAAGGTAAATTAAGGAGGGAAGGGCTTACTTTAGCTCAGAGTTCAAAAACAGGCATGTCATGAGGGAGGGGTCACAACAACACACTTGTGAGGCAATTGGTCACACAAGAGAAAAACAAGCAGAGATTTAGTGATGCCTGTGCCTCCTGTACACGTAGGTGATGGCCAACGGGAAATGGGTGAGCTTCAAAGCGGCTTAGAGTTCAGGTTCAAATTCCGTTTTCTCCTACGCTGAATGGAACTGTGGGTAAAGAAGAGGCAGTTCTGGAAGCTGTCTGACTGTATGCAAGCGCAACTTCTTTCTCCGTGGATGAGACCTGGGCTCTGTCTCCACAGAGGAGATACACAGACGGATGCTTCCTTCCCGTCTCAGCGGAGTGTTGGGCTTACAGGTGGCTTTTTTGGTTTGTTTGTTTTTAGGGGGACATTTTTGTTTGTTTTTATCATTGGGATATTAATCTTGCTTATGTTTTTTTTGTTGTTGTTTTGGTCTTTGTTTTCTTAATGAAAGGAAAGGATGCTAAGAAAAGGATATTGTGGAAAATTGGTCCCTAGTGACACACAAAAGGAAGGGGTAAGTCAGCTATAATTTTCCTAATAGGAGTACAAGGTTACCAGCAAAATAAGAACCATACTAAAAATGACAGAAAGGGCAAAATCCTGTCCCTCCTAAGGTTTATAAGTTATATTAAGGCTCAAGACACAATATCCCCAAATACAGAAGCTTGACATACTGAATATTTTAAGCTTAAGGAAATGGAGAAAGTCAGAGGAGCAGAAAGTTCACTCTCTGATCTGCCTTTCTCCCCTGAAGCAGTTCATAAAATAGGTCATAAGATCATGGAGAGGGTGCCTCCTTCTGCCTGGAAGTCAGGGAGAGTGGAAACCAACACGCTTTAGTCAGCACTGCTATATCAAACCCTCTCGTGTGCCTGTCACACCCCTGCACAGCGCCCCACGAAAGTCATTCTCCCTGCATTTCTGGGTCTTAGTTTCTCAATTCTTCTATGTGGCATAAATGTTTTACTCAATACATATTTATGCTTTCCTTTAGTTAATCTAACTTTTGTTTTAGGGGTATTCATTATATATGGGTGAGAGAGCTCTTTCATTCCTTGTATCCATTTTAAAGGAAATATACTATAATCACAACAGTATTCATTTTTCTCATTGTGTTTTGAATACCATCAATAGATGTTATATGTTTTTCAAAATAATAATAACCACCTCAAAATAATAATTGTCATTTAGGTCACTCTTCCTGGGTCTACCATTTTTCAGGGTTCATCCGAAAGGCACACATGGTTATCTGCCCGTCAGAGAGGCAGTTGCACCTCTTACAATGGAGCTTGTAGGGCTGGTCGTCTCTCCTTGTTCACCAGACTACCTCACATGGCAGATTTCCAAGGCAGGGAAAGGAAGTTAGCAGTCTCTTGAGATCCAGGCTCAGAACTGGATCGTCATTCCTGCCATCGTAGGTTGATCAAAGCAAGCTGTAATGCCAGGCAAGATTTAAGGGGTAGGGAAAGAGAAGACCTACAGAGCTACATTGAAAACAGATGTGGCTACAAGGAAGAGAGTAATTGCAAACAATCTACCACGTCATCAGTTTTAAGATGTACCATTGTTATATGATCTGTAACTCTAAGATGACAGTAAGAGGGAGGAAAAGCTGTCCATGGACAAGAGACACCAGTGATTGTCAGCTACATTTCAATACTAGAGATATTTAAGTGTAGAAAATATATACATCATAAATCAATGAAATACACCAGTTAGAAAGCCATAACTTCTACAAGAAAAAGTATATAACTGGGCGAGGTGATCAGATGTTCAGGGAATAGGAGAGCTGAGGTCAGTGCAGTGCCCAGGGCAGACTTCACTGAGAAGAGTGGAGCCAAGGCTATGAACACCTGATAGAGGTTTGAGAGGGCTTGGAATATCCAATAGCAAATCCAGAAGGAAGAATCCGTCTGTCTGTTCACAAATGGAAATTGTACTGAGGGAGGAGAGAGCAGTAAGAGATGAAATCCCTGACCAGCTGTAAATGGCAAAAGAACTTTACTTGAGATCTCAAAAATTGTCATTTTAAAGACTTGGGTTCAAATAGACTCTGGTTCAGTCCCCCAAGTGTCTTAGTTAGGGTTTTACTGCTGTGAACAGATACCATGACCAAAGCATCTCTTATATGGACAACATTTAATTGGGGCTGGCTTACAGGTTCAAAGGTTCAGTCCATTATCATTATGGTGAGAGAATGGCTTCATCTAGACTGGCATGGTGCAGAAGGATCTGAGAGTTCTACATCTTCATCTGAAGGCTGCTAGCAGAATACTGGCTTCCAGGCCTCTAGGATCAGGATCTTAAAGCCACACCTACAGTGACACACCTACTCCATAGGGCCACACCTTCTAATAGTGCCACTTCCTGGGCTGAGAATATACAAACCATCACACCATGGCTGCAGAGAAAGTGGCACCTTAGAGAGGAAACTAAGAAAAAAAGAACCTGGTTGCTAATGAAGAAGGGCAGGTGTTATATCTCAGGAGCCTTGTGATCAAGACAAGACAAAAGAAAGAATATCTAGACTCAGTAAGTATGTCCATCAAACAAGACTCCAATAACACCATAGTAATTATTCTCCCTGGGGTCACCCTGCTGCTGCAAAGCCAGTGGGAGTGTAATTATTCCTTCGAGCTGCCCATAGTCAGAGGATCACCTACTAAAGCAGCAGCTTCAGTCTTAGTGCTGTGGGAATCCTTTGCCCTTACTGGCCTTCAGATATCACTGCAAAAGACCTTCAGTGTTGGTTAGTTTTAAAAAAGAAATGCTCCTTTCAGAGCTAGAGAGGTGGCTCAGTAGTTAAGAGCACTAACTATTCTCCCAGAGGTCCTGAGTTCAATTCCAGCAGTCACATGGTAGCTCACAACCATCTGGAATGAATGGGTCCCTTTTCTGATGTCTGAAGACAACAGCAGTGTACTTACATAAATAAAATAAATCTTTTTAAAATTTTTGCTTTTTTCCTCCTCACAGAAGTGATGTGGAGGGAGGTTGTGAAGACTTTGAGTTAGGAAACTGTTAGCAAAAGAAACCCACGAGAAGCTTCAAGACTGTGATGGGGTCACCCTGCTGCTGAGAAGCCAGTGGGAGATCATTGCAGTGGTCCATAGATGTGACCATTACTTGCATCTGTGATAAATTCATGGATAACCAATTATCATTGATACCTCATGATTTTGTGACCATAAAGAATTGTTTTAACTGACAGTTTGGTGAAAAGACCGTTAATAAGATATAATAATAAGTCAGGGGATCTCCTCCATTGACTTCTCTATTAGGTTTATCTAGGACCCTAACACCATTTGAGAAGCAGACTTTCATTACATGATATGCAGGATACCAGTTAGAAAACATACACAGCAGATCTGAGGCTCTAGATTTACACAGCATTGGAATAAGTGTGCATTGTTAAAATATTTAATGTACCCATACATTGTGGTAGCCATCACATGAGGTAACTTGTAGAATTTTGTTGTTACAAAGAAATGAAGTTTCACATGTTGATTATCTAGGAACAATCATTTGCTGTGTTTAATGGTTTAGTTACTGTTCTGTTGCTGTGAAGGCATACAATGTCTAAGGCAATTTTTAAAAGACAGCATTTAATTGGAGGCTTCCTTACAGTTTCAGAGGGTTTGTGATGGTAGTTTGCCTTGGGTGACAATCATAGTGAGCCTGTGATTATGGATTTGCAAAGATCTCCTTTAGGGTGGGGGTGAGCTGTGACAAAGCAGGATGACCCCAAAGAAGTCTCATCCTGGGGTAATGGGAGAATGGAAGGAAGGCGCTCTCTGAGGTGGAACTCTTGGTACAGAGCATGAGTTTCGGGTCTTACGTTTCCTAAGTGGAAATTTTAATTTTTGTCTTTTAAACACTTAAGTGTATTTGTTTAGCACTCCTTTCTCAAATGAGCACACATCCACGGATTAGTGCTGCTCTCGCCTTTATTCAGAAGAAGCTTCCTTTTATAGCAGATGCAGATTATCACAGAGAACAACAGCTGCTCCAGGTGTAGAAAGCAGTTGACTATCCCACACACGGCATCTATAGCACAACCCCCATGCCCAAGGCTAAGAAAACACTGCAGAAGAGGGTGCAGAAAGAGAAGGCAGAGAGGAAGGCTGATGGAAGGAGGATCTTTTAGGTGGGGCAGGGTTGCTGACCCAGAAACTCTCACAATATGGCTGCCTGCACAAGACCACGCCAGTCAACTTCTAGGATGGAAGGGGAAGATTCACAAGACCCCACTCTTAGCTAAGAAACTACAGGCAGTCACAGCTGCTGTAGGAGAAAGAGCCCTGTGTGGTTTTTCATGCTGAAGTGGTCAGGCCCTGCACCCATATGCACACAGACACCAACTAGACTCAGGGCTGTAGGGCAATAGCAACAGTAGCAGAAGGAGAAGAAGGACATAAATTTGGGAGGGAGTTTTGGGGACTCTCAGTGTGGCTTCAGTGAAGAGCCTCTGTAATATTTTTGATCTCTACCATTACCCATTTCTGCCCAAAGTTCCACTTCCATGACAATATGAATTTTCTTTTTTCATTAAGACAACTCCTGGTGGACTCCCAGAGAAGAGCAGATCAGAATCAAGGGCTTCCAATGGCTTTTAGGCAGACAAATACAGGATTAGTTACTTTTCTTATCTCTGTAACAAAAAAATGCCTGAATCCAGAAATGAGGTGCAAGGGATGGGATGGGGTATTTTGGCTCACAGTTTCAGAGAATCTACTCACCACAGTGAAGACATCACCGAGAGACTCATAGCAGCAGAAGTGTGTGAGAGGACCCTAACTCTCAGGTAAATCCAAAAGTTGAGAGGGTACAGACCAGAACAAAGACAAGCTTCCGGTGAACTCTTTCTGGGCAGGCCCCATTTTCCAAGTTTCTACAACCTTCTAAACAGTGCCACTGTGTAGGCACCAAGTGTTCACACATATAAGTCTTGGGTTAGGGGCATTTCACATTCAATCATTGCAGCGTCTATGTTCTTGGAAGTCTGCACATCCCCAAGTTTAAGGGACAGAGTGCCTGATTGTTAGCCCACTTGTACATTTCGTTATCTGCTTCATCGTGTCCTTTCTGATACCCTGTTCAAGAAATGGGCTAATCTAAGTAAATCGTGCTCTGGGTGCTATGAGCCATCCTAGCAAGTAACTAAGCCTGAGGAAAGGATCATAGGAGCTTTGTTTTACAGTTGATCTGAACCACAAGTCACTGCTTAGATCTTGTGACTGGCATCTGAAGTGGTGGGGGTGGTCCTACAGGACTGGCTCCCTAATCTGCAGAATCTAATCCTATCTCCAGATAGAATGTCTCAGAATTTAGTTGAATTTGGGGCAGCCCCTTGTGTTCCCTAGACAGTTACTTGATAGGGCAGGGAGGGTGTCCACACACCATGTCATCACAGAAGTACCCTGTGCTAAGAGTAAAAGGAACAAAAACAGCTTGGTTTTCCACACCCTTTATGTTCTCATAGCAAAAATCTTCATGTTATCAAGTATTTCCTTAGTATAAATGCCTGGATTAGAAATTTTAGAACAGTCCATATGTGTGTATGTTTATGTGTATGCAGTTGCACACACATGTATGGACATATGTGGAGGTCAGAGGTTAAACTCATGCTGTTTCTCAAGATGGCCAGCTATCTTGGTTTTCCAGAATGGATCAGTCACCGAGACAGAGAGCTATCAGTTAGGCTGGGTAGACGGCCCCAGGGATCTTCATCTGCCTCCTGAGAACCAGGGGTTAAACGTGTGCACCAACGTGCCTGGGTTTTACATGGGTTTTGGGAACTGGACTCAAGTCCTTGTGTCTTGGAAAGTCCTTACCCGTCTGACCTTCCCTCTTTCCTAGTGACAGCCTGTGTATTTTTAATATGATTGATACATGTGGTAAAAAATGTTGTTCCAAAGACATACTTCACTTGATGTTTTCATCTCAATGAACATCTATTTTCTTGCACCTTGGTTAAGGTCATGCTCCGTCAGGGACTGAGATTAGGGCAAATATTTCTTGAGCTGAAAATAATTTTACTCTCCAAACAACAAATTTTGAAGGAATGGCCACTATTCCCTCTACTGTTATACTGTTTGCCTTCTCAGGGGATCTGATTACATTCACAAAATTATGCCAACTAGGTGCTAAGAAATGAACCATGGATCAAAAGGCTAGTGGCAACATCAAGGTATAAATCCTGACCCAACTGTTTGGATACCTAGGACAGACACACATACCTAAATATATTTGAATTCACAGAGAGTCACAGAACACCCTTGAGGGTCAGGAGTGACCAAGAACAAAAATTTAAAAAAACAAACAAACAACAACAAAAAAACAATCTCATAAAAAAATCTAACAACAGCCCCATTCCTCTGGGAGATGGAATCGGAAACTGCAGGGCATTCCAGGTTAAATAATGAGGAGGAAGGGACAGGCAACAAGAGCCTGAGTTACTTTAGAAGCCACTGAAGTGTTTTGTTCAACCAGAAGTGAGAAAGCTTGAAAAGAAAGAAGAGATTAGAGGCTCTGTCATTTTTCCTCAACTGTACAGAGGGAAGAAATGAGATCATGAGTTTTATAGGAGGAGAGAAGTAATGGAGTAACTATGGCTGTGGAAATGTGGCCAGTGATATCAAGAGAGCCATTATTGGTTCTTAATCCCCAGGCTGGGAGGACTGGGAGAGGAGAACTTGTACACACCTGCATGAAAATCACCCATTACACCTCAAAGCAAAGGCTCTCCTGGGGGCCTTCCAAGGGCAATTGGCAACAGCAAGCATGATCAGAGCAATATTGCATTGTGTATTACCTGGCATTTAAATACTACAGATTAGCCAAGAGCTGCGGTGAGGTCACAGTTAAATATGCTAGTCTATGGCAAAAGCTAAATAAAGGAAAAATCTGTGCATTAGTCAGTTTCCTGTTACTGTGACAAAATACCTGAGGTCATCAATATACAAGAAAAATTTGTGTTGACTCTTGCTACAGTTTTGTTGGTTCTATTGTTTGTTGGTTTTGTCTTGTTCGGGAAATGCTTTTTTATTGATTTTGGTATGTGACAATTTCGTTAATATAATATATTTTGGTTACTCTTCAATAACTACCCTTCTTATATTTCCAACATCCCTATCTACTTTCTAACATCCTTGTTAGTCCCCCGCCCAGGGGTTCATACTTTGAGGTTGATTTTGTGACTAAAGGCCATCTATGCAACCATTGAATGGGGCCTATTTATTGTAGCCTAGTGCAGTCACCAGTGGGTACAAAACTGAAGATAATGATTCCCTTCTCCCTGAATCTGTCAGGAGCAAATAGTTCAGCAGTGAAGGGTAGGAAATCCTGAGCTCCGCTCCAGCCATGCCTGACTGTTAAGGGGCCCATTTTTATTTTTCTGCACAGATGCAGTATTGGCATGGCCTCTACAGCGTCTGTGATTTCTTACTCGCAATAGCTGCATCATGCACAGAAGATGACATCTTGCAGCCCTTCTCCCTACCAGGCAGCTCTTACATTCTTCCTACCTCCTCTTCTTGATGGTCCTCAAGCCTTAGAGGGGATGACATCAATATCTTGTTTAGGACTGAACATTCATCTGTCACTTATGCTCAGCACCTGTGATCATGAGTCTCTGTATTTACCATCATTCACTGGAAAGAGGCTTCTCTGATTAAGGGCAAGAATACCATTTGTCTATGGACAATGTGTTTAGAAGGTAGCTTGATGCTTAATTTAGCTGAACAATAATACTCAGTTTTCCCCAGTGCCATGATCTCCTGGGGCAGTGATGCCCCTTGCTGTGAGATGCACTGTGGAGCAGAACATGAGCCAGGTTCTTCCCTCAACACTGGGGAAACATACTGGGCATTTTCATTGCTATCATTTCTCAAGGAAAGATTAAAAGACACTACTTTTGTATTTTGCTTTTTAAAAGCTTACTATAATGGTGGCTGGAAAGATGGCTCAGCAGTTAAGAGTGTCCCTTGAAAGCACAAGTATCCGAGTTCAATTCCCAGAGCCCACATCAAACTAGTCACAGTGATGCACACTTATAATCTCAGCACTGAGGAGGCAGAAGCAGGAAGATTTCTAATGCTTACTGGCCATCAATCCTGTCCTACTTAGTAAGCCCTAGGTAGACAGGAGACCCATCTCAAAGGAAAGGTGATGGTGTCCAAGGAATGACACCCAAGATTTCCTTCATGCCTCTGCACACACACACACACACACCAACACATGCAGGTACGCACACACATACATCCTTAAGGCAATAGACAACCATATTTTGCTACAGAGTCACAAACCTTTTCTCAGTTCTTGTGTTCTGGGAACTGAGAGGGGGAAGCGAATGCTCTCTGATCAGGTCTCCACCTTACATCCACACTTAAAAGCAAGCTTACTCCCCATCTGCACATACAGCCAAACTGAGAATCACAGCTTTGCCATGAGCTTGGAGAGCAGAGTGTGGCAAAACATGCCTGCAAACCCAGCACTGGGAGGCTGAGGCAGGAGAATCACAAGGTTCAGGCCAACTTGACCTACACATTGGGAATCTGCCTCAAGGAAACCTGGAAAAAAACCAAACAAGCAAAAAACCAAGAAACAACAACAAAACTAAACCAAACCAGCAACAAAGACCCATGAACTTGTAGACAAAAGGCAATACAATGCTTCAGTTCACAACAGAGATCCTGCAGAGCTGGTAGGACACTCAGAGGTGCTTTCAAAAACAAACAGGAACCCACAGTTTACACCACAAAGGAAACATCTTCCATGCTGGATCCACAGTCTGGTTTTACTCCAAGGTTTGATGCTGGTTTTTAAAGAGCGATTCTCATGTCTTTCTTCTTCCATTATCTCCTCTTTTCAATAAGCCTCCAAGCTACCTATCCCAGAGACACTCACACATCGATGTTCATTGTAGCCTTATTCACAATAGCTAAGTCACAGGAACAATCTAGGTATCTGTCAACAAAGAAATGGTTTCTTTCAACCATAAGGAGTGAGGTGATGTCACACAAAGGAAAGGGAATATAACTGAAGAGCATCATATTAAAGCAAGTTAAATCAATCTCAGAAAGACAAATGTACATTTTCTTTTATTTGTGGAATGTAGACTCTATGTACATACACAAAACTAGTAAGTACATATGGTATCAGAGTAGATACAGAACAGCTTGGGGAGAAAATCAGGGGTGGGGGTGACAGGGGAGGTGGCAGGTCTGAGGGGTATGCACAAAGAACCTTGTATACTCATAGCCTTACAGGATATAGTATAATGAAAGGAAAAAAGCTCACAATGAAAGAACCCTGTCTTATCTCTTGGGAAAGATGTACAGATAAGTCATCCTGCTTAGAGCTTGAAAATACAGTGTGCCAGAAAGCCACAGACTCAGCCACTGGGCATACTACACAGGAGACAGGAAGATATTCCCACCAAGAACTTCTATGTGGCTCAGCTAGTAGGAACACAGAGACCATGAAAAATGAGCAAGGGTTGAATACCAGCTGCTCAAGTATGGACTTGGGAACCAAACAGAACTGGCTGAGTTCAAGTTCTGGCATCAGCTTCAAAACTTGGACCATTTACCGTCATACTGAAATTCACTGCCTGGTGACCTAAGTTCAACCCCTTAAAAGCACATGGTGGAAGGAAAGAACTGACTCCTGCAAGTTACCCTCTGACCTTCACTTACCTACTCTGGCCAACTCCCGACCCACAAATAACTCGATAAATGTAAAATGGACACACAAGGTTTTAAAAGCCCCAAATTGCACAGTTAATGTGTAAGTATAATTCTGACAATTGTACTCTAGAATTTATCACCTAAGGTTAGGTTAGCCTGATAGATTCTGAGGATGTTCTAAGGTAATCATGTCACCTACAAATATTAATGGTTTTACTCCTTCTTTGTTACTAGGGTTAGCTTTTTCTGTAAGTTTTGTTTGCTTATTTTCCTGTTGATTTCCTATATATTTCCTCCCTCCAGGCACTGTCCTGGTGTTTCCTTTGCCTTGTCTCCTTAGCTCTCCCCAGCAGCCATGTGAATAAGTGGTAATGTTCATCAGGTTTTGTGATTGTTAACTTGGCCTTAACGAGGTTAAATGACCCATGGAGGTTTCCCAGTTACAAAGTGGCCACTCTTTGGTTTAAATCTTTGTCTGCCTGGTTTCACAGCCCAAGTTTAAAGGTATGTTTGTCCTACTGTAGTTGAGAAGGATCTTAGTTTAGCAGAATCTCCCTTGCCCTTCATATGTGGATGGGAGTGTAAGGACCCATACGTCTTTCTAGATAATTGGAGATCCAAATCATTTGTATAGTAATAATTTATACATGTATTTTTATATAGTAATCCAAATAGTAGTTGCCTTGCCATGAAAATAGATGGCTTGTCAAATATGATGTCAAGTCATTTGTGCGTGCAGCACCTCCTCCCTTTATTGCCTCAAGTGGGATTTGTCCTAAAACAGAGAAGGGAGAAACTGAGCGCCAGCAGTGAGTGGCAGGTGATGAGGACAGGACTGGCTCCTTTGCTACTTCCAATATAGAGAGTGAGGGAACCAAGACACAGATCACGATCCTTGGAAAACAGTAGTGGAGGACTATTTTCGTTGTTTGCCTTGAGAATGACAAGAATATAATAAATATATCCTTAGCAGCAAGGAAAACTGGTAAGCATGAAGCATCCACTTCCACAGCCATACCGATGTCCATCAGCACCGTCTAGCAGTCCCATCAGGACCTGGTCGAGCCCTTTAAGCAGAGCATCCAGCAGGGCTCATCGCTGTCTGTCATATAGTTAGCAAGTCCAAGGCTACTGGCCCTGTGGGGCCATGATGGTTTCTGTGGCCCTGAGGAGAAGAGAAACTCTGAGCTGCACTACAGCCCCAGACCAACCTGCATCTCCCCTCAAAACCTCCAACCAAGTCTTTCCCACACACTGAAACCTGCATGTGGATAAAGGGAATCAATCAACCCCTCAAAGCCTAAGAGCCCTCTTCCCTAAACAAAGGACTTGAGAGACTCTTTTTTCTTTTTATTCCCCTTCACTTCACTCACTTTTTAAAACACAATTGACAAAGCAAACAAAAACAAAAACAAAAACAAAAAAACAACAACAAACAAACAAACAAAAACCCTTACTTTACAGTACATGTACCCAGGCACCAAAAACATCTAGACAAAACCAGGCCTGGTGTGTAACCTGTAATGCCAGTACTGGAGGCAGAAAGGTTGCTGTGAGTTTAAAAACAAAAGCCCTTCCCTTTCATTCATGAAGCCTGTGTCTGTAAGAGTTTTAGTTTATATGCTGAGGTCAGATCTTAGAGCTAAAGTGCTTGCCTTGCATGTATTGGCCCTGAGACTGAAGCCCAGCACATTTGAAAAAGAAAACAAAAGAAAAACTAAAGTCTTAGGTTTACAGATTTTAAGATTGTTTTTATTATAAGATTCCCATAAAGAATAAAATGTAGCTGGTATAGTAAGATGGCACCTGCAATCCCAACACTGAGGAGGCTATGGCAGGGGTCTATTGTGGTCCAGACTAGGCTGGCTGCACAGCAAGTTCTAGAATGGCTTAGGCTATACAGTGAAATCCATTTTATTTTGTCCTTTGTTTTGTTTTTCAAAAAGGCTTTCTCTGTGTCACTGCTCTGGCCATCTTGGAACTCCCTTTGCAGACCAGGCTGGCCTCAAACTCACAGGCAGCTTGCCTCTGCCTCTTGAGTGCTGGAGTTAAAGGCATGTACCACCACGCCCAGCTGAAACCTTGTCTTAAAAAAACAAAATAAATTAGAACATTTTAAGCTTATCATTTTCTTCAGTGCTTATGTTTTCAGTCCTCAAACCTACGCATTTAAATATACACATGGACATAGGATGTGTCTATTACCAAACATGCTAACATTCGGTAGCACAGTCATGACAGTAAGCACAAAACACTTCTGAAACAAAACATAAACATTTTTATAGACAAGAACATTAAAGAGCTATGGAGCAGGCATCATTGTCAAAGACAAAAGGAAATTACATGTGGTTCCCTTCTAGTAAAGTAGATCTGTTCTTATATTCTTAAAGCAGATGATGGTTGGTGGTAAATTATTTAATTGGATCCATTTAGAAACATTAATAACATATATTTAATCATAGAATTTTACAATATACCAGAATTATGTGCTTTGCTTTTGTTTTTTAAATGCAATTACAAACAAAACTTTGTGGTTGTCTGAGCTACTTACTGTTCTGTTGCTGTGATAAACACCATGACCAAAGACAACTTAAGGGAGAGTTTGGCACTGTTGTCCATAGTGACAGAGAAGGCATGAGAGTAGACGCAGGAAGCCAAAAGCCAACAACCAACCAAGCAAACAAACAAACAAAAAAGCCAAACCAAAATAAAAACAAACAAACAAACAAACAAAACCCAAACAATAAACAAAACAAAAGCCCACATCTCAGCCACACACAGGAAGCTGAGAGAACATCTGGAAGTAGAGTAATACTATAAAGCCCACCTCAGTGACACATTTCCTCCAGCAAGGTTCCACTTCCCAAAAGTTCCATAACATCCCCAAACAGCGCCACCTACTGGGTACCAATTGTTCCAATATCTGAGCCTGTGAGGGACATGCATCACTTAAACCACTACAGAGGTCAACTGAAAATTACTGGTACAAACTTTTTCAAAATTATTTTAGAGAGCATCTAAGCAAAATTGTCCCTTTAATCTTATTCTTTGAAAACTGGCCATCTGTTAAAAGATACCAGTACTCCCTTTGTCATGACCAGGGTCAGACTGTTGATCTCATCCATGTGATTGATCAGCAGTATGAGTGTGCAAGACAAGAATGGTAAGCTTAGATTTCAAGAAATCACCTCAAAAAGTGCCCCAGAAAATGGAGGGAAAAAAAAGCACCCAGGCAGAAGAGCCCTGGCTGTGGCTATACTGCTGTCTTCCCAGGTGTTAGCTTTGGATGCTAATCCCTTCATGGCCAAGAATGTGTCATGGTTTTGATACTATCCTACCATTATCAGGGACCAGATTCACCATGCAGAGCAACCTGTAAGTACCAAAGCCCTACAGGTGTACGACCATAGATTTCCCTGCACCATTTGCAGGGAGCACTGAAGGAGCCAACACCCTCTGAATGTGCTCCCTGCGTTATTCTCTTCCATCAGGCATATACTCTTTTGTTCTCTACAAGCACAGGGCCCTAATTCCTGGAATATTGAATTTCGTTTCTTCTCCTCTCCTTCCCCCAGCTACTGAGAATCAGTTGCTATCCTCATCTACTGGCCCCACCCGCTCTCCATCTCCTGGTCATGGTGAATTTGCCCCTGCAAAAGCCTTGTATCAATTTCAATTTCTTTAATAAAAGATAATATTGATCTTGGCCACCGCTGCTTGTCAGAAACGCTCCCCTTTGCTCTCCCCCAATGAACTTGCTGCCCCTATTACACACTTCTCTTTCCCAGCTTCCTCGACCCAAGTGCAATGTGGTAGGAGAACTTCTCCCTTGCCTTCTCTGGATGGTATCTAGCTATCATTCAGACTGACCCATCCTTTGTCAGTGTTTCTCGTCACATTCTGATAGATCCTTAGAAACACTCGTTCTGTTCAACGTATAGAGTTTGCCTTTCCTTTCCTCTCTATTGCTGGAATGGGGCAGCCAGATGCCTGGTCAGCTTAGGTTTCTCGTGGTCCCTGGCTTTCCCTGGCACTGGCACCTGAGTTAGATGTTGTTTCTATTAGTGCTCTCTCTCCTTCCGTCTCCCTTAGAAGAAGGACCCTGAGCTGTCAGAGTGAGGTCTTCCAGGAGGCAGCACAGGTCTGGGCTTGAATCTTGGCTATGCCCGATACCAGATGAATGAACTAGGGGCCAATTCATTGCTTCTTTTACCCTCAATTTCCCTCTTTGGTAAACAAGAATACCTCTACATTGTGTGCTTGCCCTTAGAATTAATAAAAAAATCATCCTTACAAAGTGCTTTCTATAGCATCTAACATGTGGCAAGTGCACAATACCCAAACAGCCATCGTTCTGAGATTGACGCCAACCAAACCAGCAAGACTTAACTGGTTCTGTCCTATTTAGTGGCAAGTACTCATAAAACTCTTGCTGCATCTTATATCTTGCAAGTGTTATTTTTGTTATATTAAAATGCCCTCTAGAAACCCATCAGGCATAAGCAGGTCTACAAACTCAGAACTTTAAGTAGTATTCACTTTCCTCTGACTAGGCTAAACAAAATCATTTGTTTTATCCCTGAAATCTGAGTCTCTGTTTCAAAGGCTACGTTTTGTCAACCTCCCTGAGATTTCTTTTCATCAGAACATTCCCAGAGTCTCTAGCCTTTAGAAATCAGGGGAGGCTCTGGACATTGTGCGTATACTCATTTTCAAAAAGCATTTGAGAACGCTCAGCTTCGGGATGGATAGTTCTCAACTTTCAGCTTCAGTTTCTTTAGGCCTGAGGACTATTTGGATCTGGGCCTAAGAACATAGTCACACGATGTCAGAGTATTAGTATTAAATAGGCAATGGCCCTCTTCCTGCCTTACTACCTCACTTACAAAACAACAGGAAAATAAATCTAATCTCCTCATGGCTCCCCGTGCTTCCTTGCAGCAGGAATGTTTTATGACTTCAAATTACATATTAGATGCATTCCTATAGGGATTGTATTGAAGATTTCTTTTCCAAAGTTATTCTAATATCTGAATCATTAGAAAAGGGCTATAATCGTACTTTCTATCTCACTTAAAATGTTTCTACATTTGCACAAAAGCAGGTTCCACTGCCATAAGGGTGCTGGGTGGATGGAGAGTCACTTCCTCAAACCCTTTGCTTCTCAGTATAGACTAGAGACTCAGGTTGGTTTTCAAGAGAGGCAATGCAGTCACTCAAAGGGGCCCAGGCTTTGAAACCACTACCCTTAAGAATGAACTGTAGGTTTGGGGTTATACCTTAATGCTATAGTGCTTGTTTTGCTTATCCTTTAGGGGTCAATGAGTTTGGTTCCAAGTGCTCCCTACCCCAAGTCCACTTTAAAAATCATTAAAGTTTCATGTTTCCACAGATGAACAGAAAACAAGAAAAGAATGTTCTGCAAGTTATATACAACAAAGAGATACCAGAGGGCAGATTGCCAAACAGCAACCTTGAAAATTCTCTTCGATTCTCTGTGTCAAAATACCTTCCTCAGATTACCTCTGTGTGTGTGTGTTGTGTATGTGTGTGTGTGTGTGTGTGTGTGTGTGTGTGTGCACTTGAGCAGCAGTTATCTGTGCCTAAGGCAAATCTTTCCAGTCAGTGGACAGCACTTACCGTTTGCTTTAAGTTGACAGCTCCCTCCTTCTGCAACAAACACATTTTAAATCCTGCCTTTATTAACATATACTGTTCTGTTCTGTGTGTGTTTGTGTGCTTACATGAATGTATGGGTATGCATGCATGTGTGCAGGCCAGAGGTCAAAGTCTGGGTGTCTCTCTAAATCATTCTGTAACTTACGATTTGATGCAGGTTCTCTTACAGACTGAAGCTCACAGATTTACCAGGCTGGCCAGTGAGCTCAGCGGGACTGATCTTTCTGCCTCTGCTCCACGAGTGTTGGGGTTTGAGAACCATGCTTCCCCTCCTTGGCTTTTGTGGGGGTCTTGGGGATCAGAACCCAGATCCTAGGCCTCTATGAGAAACATTCTAATGGTCCAGCCCCTTCACTTGCTTTTTTGTAACATCTGTTGTGGGGAGCTGGGGAGCCCTTTCACAATATATTATAGTTCCAGTTGTTCTCTAGAGAAATTGAAAGAGATTTTTCTCCTTAACTTTGCAGAGTGCATGAGGAAGCCTTGTCACTCCACCACCACCCAAGCCTCATTGAAGAGCAAACAGGTACAGAGAAAGGAAATCTTGATGTTCTTTCAAAGTCTTCAAGGCAAGAGTCCTTCCTTTACCAAAGGTGAATATTCACAGACTCTAAGCACATTGGAAGAGATTAAAAGCATAAATCCATTTTCCGAAATGAAAAACGAGTGACTCTTCAACAGCTTTCTCTTCCTCCAGAACAGAAAATTAAGGAGTGACTTCACACATTTTTTTTTTTGTCCTTGGAATTCAAAAGACATAATTGCTTTCCAACTATGCAAACGTGGCTCATTTTGACCTATCCAAAAATAATAATTCAGCCCTTGAAAAGCTTTTGAAAAAAACTTGAAGAAAGCTGCATTTGTTCGATTCCCATGACTAAGTGTCCTCAGCTAAAACAAAGTGAGAACATTATGCAATTATTTAGAGGAAACTCAGGACCTTGGGGAGAGTCAATCATATTGCTCAGGCAAAACTGGACTTGGGGACCTGACATTTGCAGATAATTGTGCAACCCTCAGCTGTTGCGAGCCAGTTCTAAAGGAACTCCCACCTTCCACCCCCTCCCCCAACTCTGCTTCATTCTGTGCTTTCTGATTAATAAGAAGAATAAATCAACCTGACTTTGGCTTGGCGCTTATGAGATACAATCAGGAAAATGAGTATGAATGCTGAGCTGCAAAACTGGAGGTGCCCTCTGCAGGATTCTTTCTCATTCAGAAAACAAAGCAGAAGCAGATCGTTCGGCAAACATGAGCTCAGATACTACAGCTCAGGCCCAGATGTTATTGCATATAAATATTTATAAGGCCGTAAGGATCCTGGCAAAGCTCAATTTTGCTTCAGTTTGGCAAATGTTTCAAATTCGGCTCTTTTGCCCTCCGAAGCCTTTGGATGGGGTCTAGTAGAAAACAGCTATTTGAGGGAGAGGATAGGAGCCTTCTCTTATGTCTACGACCTGCTTCTCATGGTTGGTATCCTTGTCTTCAAGAATCTTGTCTCAAAGCCTTTTTCCAAGAAGCCAGGAGGAAGTGGGATGGGTGAAACTGAATTCCAGGGTCACCATGGAAGCAACACATGGTCTGAGGATGTGCACCCTGAGGTGGGAGGAGGCGTAGAAAGAAGCCAGCCTCCTTTTGTTCCTTCTCCATTTCAGTTGTAAAACAGTTCCAAATTATAAAGCCCAAGCCATGAAGTGGGTGTGTGCTTAGTAAAACAAACAGATTAGTTTGTTTGTTTATTGGTACTGGCAATTGAACCCAGAGTGCCACATCCATAGCATAGTTAATACTTTAAAATTTTCAGTTTAGCTAACCAGCATGCACTTCTCAAAAAATGAAAATTGTAATACACATTTCAAAGGTTGGGGCCATTATTTGTCTGTGTGTGGCATAAGTATACAAACGTGTGGAGGTCAGAGGACAATTTTTTTGTGAACCAGTTCTCTCCTTTCACCATGTGGGTCCTCCTCCTCCTACCTCCTCCTCCTGCTGTTGTCCTCCTCCTCTTCCTCTCCCTCCTCCCCTTCTTCCTCCTCTTCCTCCTGCTGTTGTTCCCCTCCTCCTCCTCTCCCTCCTCCTCTTCCTCCTCCTCCTCCTCCTCATCATCATCACTGTGCTTTTTTTTGGTTGGTTGGTTTGGTTTGGCTTTTTTGGTTTTTGTTTGTTGTTCGTTTTGTTTTTCAAGACAGGGTTTCTCTGTGTAGTCCTGTCTGTCCTGGAACTCATTCTGTAGAGCAAGCTAGCTTTGAACTCATGGAGATCTGCCTGCCTCTGCCTCCTGAGTGCTGAGATTAAAGGCGTGTGCCACCACTGCCTGGCCATCACTGCTTTTCTACATCGGTGGTAGGGGTTGAACTTTGGGTTCCGAGCATGTTAAGCACACATTCCCCCATCAAACTACAACCTCTCAGTGAAATCACATTTTTTTTCTTTTTGAAGTTCACCATCTTAGCCTCTCTCCTTACTTGCTTTATCAGGGAAGCTATCTAGTTACTAATTCTCATCACCTCTCTCACAGATCATCCTAACTGTTGTTAGGGATTTAAGGACACAGAAGAGACAGCCATTAGAGCACCTCAGAGAAGAATCGATGTAAGGTAACACAATAAAACTTGGCAGACAGCAAAAATAGAGCATAAGACAGCCATTTTGAAATGATTTTAAGCAATGTGTTTTATGATACAAGAAATCCTTACCCACCTATGAGCCATGCACTCTGCAATTTAAGATGGCTTAGGACATATTAAATTAGTACATACATACCTGAAGACTTATCTTTAAAAGACATATTGCTTTGATTTGATTCATTTGTATATGGAAGTGAGAAGCAGTTTGGTTTTCTCCAATGGTTAAGTCCTAATCTGCCTAATTAGGAAAGTCTTGATGACCCTCAGTACCAAGTGGCCCTGGTCTGCATGTGAAGCAGCTCTCTGCTCCACAGGAGCAGTCTTCCCATTGCTAAGAGCTCGGGGATGGAAGGTCCACGCCTTCCACAGCTCCTGGTCTATGGAACATCTCCATGGAGAAGACCTGTGACTGCTCCAGTGTCACCACTCAGCCTCTGGCTGCTGAAGGTGACAGTCCCAGTTGACCCTGAAAGTACAGCTCTTCTCCATGGAGGCTTTCATCTGCTGCAACATCCAGCATGCTCTCTGAGGTGCCTACCTGGTTTCTGTGCTTAATATCTATGTGAAGATGTTATCAAGGCTCTTGGCTGCTGGACTTTAAGATGTAATCACAAAATCCATCCAATGTAGACTCACTAAGAAGACATCCACAAGGTCAGGCACTTAATCAAGGTGCTCCTCTCCCCCACTCCCTTGGCCGCTCCCATTGATTCCTACTTTCCCTAACAGAAGTTGCTTTTCTTGTGGACAAGCCACTCCCCACCTGACACCATTTTCAAAGTTTTGCAGTTTAGTAGAAAACCAATTGTCCAGCGCCCTTCCTGACCAGCAGAAAATCAGATACAAGACAACCAAGTTCCTTCTGAAGGCAGTTTAATCAGGATTGCAGTTAGCAGGTGTGACCCCCCTCCTAGCCCGGGAACCAGGCTTATATCTACACAAAGGCCAATGAGCATACGCCACGTGTCATATCCCCATATGTCCACGTCAGTTCACGCGTGACCATTCCCTGCCCTGGCACAGCTTCACAGCCAAATAAGGACTTGTTTATCACAAGGAGCACTCTCAGCCAGCACCATCTTTAGGGTGCGGCACATAGTGGCTCTCACAGTTCCCCCTTTTTGTTTTACAACAAAACAGGCAAGAGTAGAGGTCTGATCTCAGGTTGGAGTAATGGACATTGTACTAGCACCCAAAGGATGCTAGACCTGTCTGGTACCGATTTTTTGCTGAGGCGGGTAAATGAGGGAATTTTGGGGAAAGGGCAGTACCAACCCGCATCTCTCAGACTTGCTCTTCACGAGACCGTGGGCAGCATTCAGCATATCTTGAGTGCAGTGCTTTGCCTTGCAGCCTGAACGTGATGAACTCCTCAAGACTTAATGGCGGCAAGCCATGCTTGCGGGGACTGTCCTGCCTCAATGGCATAGAATGTTTGTGCAACCAGGGCAAGGTCTCTCTTTTGGGATCGGACAATACGGCAGAGACAACACAGGCAGAGCACAGAGACCCCTACCAAGACAACAGCCAGGGCCCCCATACCCGCCCACTCCTTAAGATGATTCATGGCTTGGTGGATTCACGTCGTCAATCCCTCTGCAACAGTCACATCAACCCGGGTAGAGTTTGCTGTTACAATTGCCAGGCGAAGATCTGTAAAAAGCAACTATCCTCCTGACAATCTACATAACTATTATTATAACTAAAATTACTAACTAACCACAAAAAAGAAAGAATATACACACAGGAGTAAATTTAAAGCTCATATTCTTAACAGAGCTCTCAAAAACATCTGACTGATTCCACATAAACGTAGCATTCCCTACCATCCCTCCACCTAGCATAACAAAAGGTGACAGATCTGTACAACTACCATTAATTCCACACAGAACCCATACATCAAAAGGATTCTGGGCAACATATTGAGCAGGGCTTTGATAAGTAAAGTTATACCCCTGCCAGGTTTTATTAAAGGCAGTTGTTATATAAGGTGAAAAAGTAAAATAATCCTTCTTTGCCCAGCCCACCTTGTGCGCTTGGCATCGTGTCCAGGGCAACAATGAATCTCCCCTAGCGCTTCCTCTACAAAAGAGAGTCCATCTGGGTTGTATGGAAATGGTAGAATTATCTTTTAAATCTGAACTTGGCCACCATACTTCAATCCAGGTCGGTGTCCAATGTGTATGCCTGTCCTCAGCGGAGCGGCCATCAACATCTAATTGCAAAAAATTTAAAGTAAAAAGGGCCTTCAACTGTTTGAAATCTAGAGGCTCATGATATCTTTGATTATTAGCATCCTGGAACACTGGAAAGACCATACAGGCTTCTCTCCAGACCTCAGGACATAATGACTGCGTGTTTCCAGGTGGCATGGAGAAGGAGAAGTGTCCGCATAGAGCAGAGGCGGTGCGGGCGCACCCTTCCAAGATGGCGGAGCGGAAGGCTCAGGTACAGCTGCTTTCGCCCTCTTCTTCCTCCCGGCTCCTTTTCTTCTTTCTAGAGCCACAGACTCCATTTTAGCTAACAAAACCTCCAGATCTTCTCTAATTTTTCTAATTCTTCCCCTGAGCTTGTACTCCTATCAGAATCTGACTCCTCTGAGTCCTCTCGGTCCTGTAAACTCGGATACAAGAACCCCTTTTTTCTCTCTGCCCTCTCCGACCTGCTCTCCTTCAGGTGCTCCAGGGCATCTGTTGTCTTTTCTAACGCTTGGCAACACCTGTTATCTTCCAAACAGCTGCGAACAAGCTTCCAGAGTCCTCTCACCCCTCCTTTCAGGCTCCCTCGTTCCCAAGCAAAATCTAGATCTTTTCCTAATTTATCCCAGCTGAGGACACTAAAATGCCCCAAAACCACGAACCAAGGCCCTACGGTGTCTACTTCCTATAGGAAGACCTCAAGGATCCATCTTTCATTTTCAGCCCTTTCGCTTTAAGCAGCTCCTTCAAGGCTGTCTTAATCGAGCGAGATGAGGAATTTCCCATTTTTACTTTCTCTTTCTAAGCTTAATCTTGTCCCTAACTCGTTTCCTTCCGAGAACCCTGTCCGCCAAGAGTTCTGGAACCTCACGGGATGCTTTACCGCGAATTCCCCATGCGGGCACACCAATTGTCCAGCGCCCTTCCTGACCAGCAGGAAATCAGACGCAAGACAACCAGGTTCCTTCTCAAGGCAGTTTAATCAGGATTGCAGTTAGCAGGTGTGACCCCCTCCTACCCCGGGGACCAGGCTTATATCTACACAAAGGCCAATGAGCATACGCCACGTGTCATATCCCCATATGTCCATGTCAGTTCATGCGTGACCATTCCCTGCCCTGGCACAGCTTCACAGCCAAATAAGGACTTGTTTATCACAAGGAGCACTCTCAGCCAGAGCCATCTTTAGGGTGCGGCACACAGTGGCTCTCCACAGACATCCACAAGGTCAGGCACTTAAGGTGCTCCTCTCCCCCAGCAGGGGGCACTTGTGCACTATCCCAATCCCTAGGGAATGGCCTGGAAAAGGTCTTCATCCAACTCCAAGGAGGCAGCTAACTCATCCTGTACAATCATTTTTCTTGGTTGTGAATTGCTTGCTAAGTAAGCTTCAAGATTTCCCCTAAGCCCATGAGATAACTGGAGACTCTTCTCTTTCCAACATCTCACCTTAGTGAATAGTAGAGCCATGGACTCCACATTCCTAGGCTAGACCTAGGAGCTCTTTCTGTTGGAAAGAGATGTTTCTATTGGAACTTGTAAACATATAAGCACCTTATGAAAAGTAACTCCAGCCAGAAATTGCCAACCTTACCACCACTCCATGATATGGAGTATGCTTTGTATAGCTGTTGTTCAACCTTGATAAGCTAGGATTATCTTCGATGGCAGTGTCTCAAGTCATTAAGCATTGCTGTGTCTCTCATGTGCCAGGCCTCGAAGTGCAGACACACTTACTATGAAGAAAGAACTAAGTAGGCAGGACACTGTGGGGCAGGAAGTTTATGCATAGCTAAGGAGGCTTCCAAACTAGGACCAGGCATCAGACATGGCCTTGAAAGGTAAGCATCTGAATGGAGGTAGGTGAGAACCATGAAGTACAGCCTGAACGTCTGAGATCCTCAACACCAAAGGACAATTCTACCCAACTCCCAAGAACAAATAGAGCTTTCAGAAAAGCTCAGGCTTTGTTTGTTGAGTTCCTACTATGCACAAGACAAAGAAATGCATCTAAGATCATCCAGGTTGTGGCAGCACTGACCTGAAACATTGGGCATGAAAGCTCTGAGTCCAACAGTGGAATGAGCTCTATCTAATCTTGGCCATTACAGACTAAGCACACTTAGAACACCTGTAAATTGGGTTTTTACAAACTGCTAAGGGGTTGGTTTGAAACCCAGTGTGCAATTTGAATGCTAAGGACATGAATATCATTTCTGCCTGCAGTGTTTGCAAGTTATGTTTGCTCCCAAGAAAGGAGGGCCAATCAAGCTTGACACAAAGTATGGTCTTTTGAAGAAGAGATATACTTGGTCCTCTCTAGACCTTTGCTGTTCTGGGAGATTGTCTCAGCTAGAGCTGATGTTTCAGACATGGTCCTTGCTGCTATAAATAGAGTGTGTATCATCCACAAACTCAGTGAGGAAAAAACCAGGAATTTTATTTTCTAAAGATTAAAAAAAAAAACAATCATACAAGTCTCTGTCTCTGCACATGCCCACAGAGTCCAAATTGGTCTCCTAGAGTTGAGTTATCAGAAGCTTTGAGCTGCCCAATATGGGTCCCAAGATTCAAACTTAGGTCCTCTGCAAGAGCAATGTTGACATCAGAAACGACTTTACAGTCACCTCTGAATCCAGCAATGACATCATTTCTAGGGGATAAGGACCCTCTTGCATCTGTTGCCATGGCAACCACCACACATTCCTGGCATTCACTTCACCTGTGTGCCTAACCTGTGCACAGTGGTACCCATGATTACATCACAGCCTGAATAAAAGACAGAGATCCCCAATCCCTTGCCCCTTCTTTCCTCCTTTTTTCTCCTTTTCTTCCTCGTTTTCCCCCCAGTAAACCTCTTCTTGTGGGACTGTAGTAGCCTGGTGTGATCTGTCCTGATATGAGCTGCCTTCTAATACAACAAGCATTGTACACACTAAAGCCCTGAACCATATCTTTAATCATGATTTCTTTTTCTAAATTCAGCTTCTAAACTATATTGATCATCTGACTGCCAGAAACATGTTGTACCTGATCATCAGAAACATACTTTTTTTTCTCTCTCTGATTTTCCCAGGATGGTGTTAAACTTTATTGTTGTTACAGGAATGTTGAAGGGACTGCCACTTGGAGTCCTGTGTGTATGAAGGTCACAAAGCCCCTCAGATGAGATACTGCCCAGAAGATGAGATGAGTTCTTGGGCTCAGAGCCATTTGTAAGCCTTCTCTAGGGTCTTCACTTTGTAAGACACTATCTAGCAAAACTATAAGGCCTCTTTCAGGTGGTCATCCTGGGATCTTCCTTTCACCCCCTGAGGGTGTTTTATCCCCCTAAATGCAGAAGGATTGTCCTGGTTCAACTTAACTGTTAACTTGATGAAACCTAGAGTCCCCTGAGAGGAGCATCTTGAATATTAAGGAGCTTAGGAGAGCTCAGCCCACCCCCACCGTGGGAGGCACCATTTCCTAGGCAGGGCATTTTGCACTACAGGAGAAAGCTAGCTAAGTATAAATGGACCTGTGAGCCCACAAGCAAAGTCCTCTGTGGTATCTTCTGTTTGCACTTCCATGGCCTTGGCTGAAGTGAGGTCCTTGGTCAGAGGAGCTCACTTATACTACAATGAATAACAGGCCTGCCATCAGGGTCCAGTTAGAGCTCCCATCTTGACTTCCCTCCACAATGAACCGTGATCTATAAACTGAAATGAGCTCTTTCTCCCCCTAAATTGTTTTTGTTCCTGGTATTTGCTACTGCAACAGAGATGAAACCAGGACAGTGAAACCCTTTGCTAGTCTTCCCTGCAGGGGAGCATTCTGGGTAGGAAATGTTTCACTGCTGCAATGACTCCTTCCAGAATGAAGACTGATGAAATTCACAAGAAATCTAACAAGACAAAAGAGGCCCCTCTCTCAGGCTATATAAGCAACAAATAGTCGCCGAGTGAGATCGAACTCTTCAGTGAGATATGACAACCAAAGGCCATAAAGGGAGCTGCAGTTATGCATCTTGTGAGCAATCAGCAATGGTGACATTGACCTCTTTGGTGACACAGCTACCAGAGAAGTTGCTTATGCTCCTGAAACTAGCCCCTCACCTGGGCTTCTGTGACTAACCCTGGGAAACTGGTCAGTTTCCGAATTGGATTTCATGAAGTCATTCTGTAATCTGTTATCTGGGACTTTACCAGGGTTGTCAAATGCTTTCCCAGAGAAAAGGAAAGAGGGATGGAAGCTAACAACAGAGACTAGCTTCCAGCTGCAGTGCAGAAGCCATGAAGGTGATAGACAAGGTGCAACAGCAGCTCAACCTGCAGCAGGCTCTACGTGGGGGAGACAGAGCCATTTGGTGGCAGAGTGCAAGACCCAACAGATCTTTGGGAGACCCTACAAATGATTCTATTTTCTTTTAAAATCAAAGGAAATCATGAACATAGCAATGAACTTAGCCTGGATATTTGTCTGATGTCATCACATTATTTAAAAAATATGATCAGCTGATTTTTATGAAAGAAGCAACCCATGCAAACAAAACACCCAAGGCTGATGGAAGTCAAGCGGCTAAGGACTTGGCAGTTGTTGTAGTTGGGATTTTACACAGCACAAAATACGTTCCAGCACTGAAACCCAAACACAGGAATCTAACATCTCAATGTCCAGGCTTCGAAGGAAAATGACAAATATCGTTTATCTTTAGAAGAGAAAGGAAAAAAGAAAGACCCTTCAAAGACCTGGTGGCCTGTGTGCCCCACCCCTACCTTTGAGCTCACTTGTTGAGAACTGTTCTTCAGGGCAGGAGAATTCATCAGTGAGGACCCCTAGGGGTTCCCTCCTTACCAGTGAGTTAAGCCACGGACTTCATGGCCTCTTGGAATAGTGGGAGGTGACAGAAACTTTTAGAAGGGCCTAGATGGAAGAGGCATGTTGCTCAGGAGTCCTCGAGGAGTGTATCTTGTCCCCAATGCTACCTTCTCTAGCTCTGCCTGACCCAGTCACCACGACCATGTGCCACATGGCTTTTCTTTCATGTGCTCCTACAATACTGCTCTGCCTTGACTCAGACTCATGCACAATGGAACCAGCCAATCACAGACTAAACCAGGAGCCAAAACCTAAGCTTTTTCTTCTTGTAAGTTGTTTTAGCAAGCATTCTACCTCAGCAATGGAAATGGACTAACACAAACTCCAAATAGTATCCCTTTGGGTTATATAGCTTAGAAATCATTAAGAATCTCATGTCAAGAATGTAGCCCCCCCTTCTCTCTCTCTCTCTCTCTCTCTCTTCCTCTCTCTCTTTCCCTCTTCCTCTCTCTCCTCTCTCCTTCCTCCCTCTCCTCTCTCTCTCTCTCTCTCTTCCTCTCTCTCTTTCCCTCTTCCTCTCTCTCCTCTCTCCTTCTTCCCTCTCCTCTCTCTCTCTCTCTCTCTCTCTCTCTCTCTCTCTCTCTCTCTCTGTTCTTTCTCTCCCTCTGTCTCTCTGCATCATATAGACACACAGACCCAAAAGCAATCAGGTCATGGATACAAGCTCCCCTGAGCAACACTAAAGACTTCAGAAAAAAAACAACTTAACCATGTTCCTTTCCAGGAGGTACCAGCAACACATGCCACAAACCCCAGCGCTGCAGGAACAGAGGGGTCAGGCCAGTCTGTGGAGCCCAGATTGTACCTGCTTTCAAAGCACTAGGAAAACAGTCTTGGATTTAAGTGCCTTTCAAAGCCACCATGAGGACTCATTAGAATGAGATTAGAGCAGTTCAGACACCACAGGTAAAAAGGCCAAGGTACTGAGCTTCCTAACAAGGACTAACTTCTACCTGGTACCGAAAGTTCAAAGTGGCATTTTTCACCCCATCCCACCCCAACATGAACCTTCCCTGTGCAGTGTTCTCTGAAGACCTCAGGGTCCATCCAGGACTCGGCCCTGAGCTCATCAAAGCCACACTAAATTGCCAAGTTTTACAGATGCTTGCACTGACCACTTTGCTGCAGTAACCCAGGGGCATTCATCCTTTCCCCAAGTTCATGCTTAAGAGGAGGTATCTGCAAAGATCAGCAGCTCCAGAAGATGAATGAAGGGAAGGCGTCCTTCCTCTAAAGAAAGGGTAAATGTGCAAACCGCCATCTGGTCACTACATACTGCAGCGCTCACCTTATAGAGTGAAGGTTCAGAAAACAGAAGCTATGTGTTAGACCCCAAGGGAAATGGAAGGACCACAGGGCTTATTTGTGGACTCAGAATGTTTACATTTTTCAGCAGAGCTGTGAGCCCCCCAAGGTCTCAGGAATGTTCTTGCTGACCTTCAAGCTGAGATGAAGGCACAGATGGGTCAACCCATCTATGAGCTCTTAGAGAACTGCTTGCCCGGTCCACAGTTAAGCAGTCTTTTCCCAAAACAAGTCAAGTCCTACTATTGGAAATACACAATGACCTCAAAACTGCAAAAAAAGAGTAATAATCCCTACTGCCCACCTGCCTTAGACTATATAATTTCATTAACATTCACAAAATCCACAAGGGTACAAAGAATCAGTATTCGTTTTTTTTTTTTAATTTTTTCTTTTTGTTTGTTTTTTTAAAGTTAAAGGATTAAAGATTTTTCTGATGTTCAACCAATGTAGTGTCAGATCTGGGATTCAAAGGTAAGGCTCTGTTTCTTCCCAGGGTTACAAAGTATTGTATGTTTTATGTGTCTAATCATCACCTGGATCCTGCAAGAGTGTTTTATTATCTTCATTTAAAGGTAGAAAAAAAAATTAAAACCCGAGGAGAGACTGAGTAATAGATGAGAAGCCACAGTGTTAGACTTCACCTGGTGCTGAGCACTTGGTGACTTGGGGGTAAGCAGGATTCGCAGAGAGGAGCACCTGAAGGGCTTAGCCAAAACAATTTCAAAGGGGGGTGGGGAGGAGCAGAAACCATTCGGCGAACCACTGGTTTTTGTGTGCTAACAGTCAGAATTCCATGTAGAATAGGGAATGGTTAGTAATAACTTGGAAAGACTACAGATATACATAGGCTTGTTTCATTAATTAAGCTGCCCTGGATGCTATGTTAGTTGTAGGGGCCAGAAAATGCATTAGATTTATGTGTAATATCTCCAGAAAAAAACCCAGAAGATGGGAGATGGAATGAATTGTCTATCTCTGTGACAAGGCCTGGAATCCAGTTACTTAGAAGTGATTGTTATAACCAGTGCTATCCCCAGCCACACACCAGCTGGGTGATGAGGTTATGGAGAGTCATCATAATGTGAAAAACTCTGAACCTACTCACTTTGCAAAAACCTGCCTCAGCAATGCGTTCCCTACACTCCCGGCCCTAAGGTTCAGGGGCCAGGCAGGCTTGCCAGCTCACTGTTTGCACCAAGTCCCTGCCTGCCCCAGCTGCTGCAGCCGTCACCTCTCCCAGCTGAGCTGCTGATGCTGCTGGGGCCTGAAGTCCCCCTCCAGCTGGAAGCTGCCCTGGCTGACCCTCAGCTGCCCTGTCCATGTCTGTTCTGGAGACTAGCCTCAGGGGCAATCCTGTCTTTAACACCCCCGCCTCTTCTCTTCCAGAGGTCACAGGAGACTGAGCCCTGAGTCCACCATGTCTTAGAGAGATTTTAATGAAACAGCTTCTCTATTTATTTGTGTTGCAGCCTCTGTTGCCTGGGGCCAAGGCATGGGTCCCCAGGAGAGGAGGCTGAGGGTTGGGGGGGGGACTCTTGCAGATTGCATGCTCTCTTGCCAATCACCTAGCCTGAATACTGACCCTGGTCTGCACCAGTCAGGCTCCTAGTTGTTTTAGACCCTTCTGAGTCCTGCAGCTAGAGGGTGGGTGGGAGTTGGGAAGGGAAGGGAGATAATAAACAGTTAGCTTGTGCCCTGTAAGACTCTGATTCTTGCCAGAAGAGAAACAAAGGGTAGTCAGTCTTATGGGATTTGATTAACACAGCACCATTGGGCACACCCTGGGTTGAGGCTTTCCCCCACCCTGGCCCTCAGACTGCAGCAGCTGTAATGGCAGGTGTGACAAGGCTTCCTCTGGCCCCAGAGAGGCAGCTCCCACCTGGTTTGCCAGTCTGCTCACCTACTAATGTGTTTAAATCGTGCACATAAAAAATATATTTATTTTTGTGTATGGGTGTTTGGTCTGCCTGTATGTGTGCACACCACATGTGAGCCTGGCGCCCAGAAGAGGGCATCTTAAATATGAATGGCTTAACTTGAATTTAAAAGGAAAGAAAGTCAGATATGAGGGCACACATGGATGATCCCAGCATGGGGGTGATGCAGACAGGGAGCTGGAGAATTCCAGACCTAGTCTGAGGCTAGCTTCAGTCACATAGTGAGACTCTGTCTAAAAATAAACAGAAAATGAACTGACTAAATAAATAAATGAATAGAAAGATTACATCAGGGTAAAAGAGAAATGTTTTTTTTTAAAGGTCTGCTGGTCTGGGGATGTGTCTACCGATTGAATGTTTGCCCAACACCTAGGAGATCATGGGTTTCTTCCCCCAGAATGAGGAAAGGAGGTTTAGGGAAGGGATGCATTTGCTGAGCTATAAGTCACATATAACTTTGCACTCTTTTTAGTGTGTGACACAGAAACAGATGCTTATCTGTGTCAAACTCTCAGTCAAACTTCCAGCTCCTTCCCCTAAAAGTTCCCTGTGTCTCCTTGTCATGAACTTCCTTTCACACCCTTGCCCTCCCTGGGAACCTCTAAGCTGTCTGCTGCTTGGCCTTCTGTGGACAGTCACAAGAGTGTGCTTTGCAGTGGCTGGTTTCAGCCTTGAGATCCAGCCCTGCCTGTGCTGTTGCCTGCCCTGGCTTCAGTATTGCCATATGGGATGGGGATGTAGCTTTCATAGCCTTTCACCAGGAGGTGGTGTTTAGATTGTTCCCAGGGTTTAGCTGTCAAGAACACCGTTGGTATGAGCTTTTGTAAGGGCACACATTTTTTATTTCTTTGTGTGAATGTTCCGAAATGGAATGGCTGGCTCACTTGACAGGTATATGAGGAGAAGGGTTTTGAGGAGAAACATTCACAAAGGTCGCTGGGTAGTTTAAACAGGAAGTTGGATATTAGGGTACTGAGTTTAATTAAGGAAGAAATGGCTCAGCTCCAGGCTCCCCTGTGGCTTACAGTCTCTAAGCAGGTTTTGAAGCTAGCAATGCATGTTAATGTCTCGGTTGATCTAGACGCAAGGGATAAGGCAAGACATCTGCTAGATTACCAGCTAGCATCATGGTTGCTCACCTGACTTGTGTTTCCTTGCTGTAAATATCTCATGGACATGCTGTGGAGGATTATTTTTTTAGATTTGTTTTATGTGTATTAGTGTTTTATCTGCATGTGTGCATGTGCTGCATGCATACAGTTTCCTCGGAGACCAGAAGAGGACATTTAACATCTAATTCCTCAGAACTGGAGTTACAGGGGTTTGTGAGACACCATATGGACACTGAGAACAGAGCCTGAGTCTTCTCCAAGATCTTTCCAGTCCGTTGGTGTGGGGGTTTAAAAAGTACACTAGAATGTAGGGCACAGTCCAGCACAGAGGAAGCACCCAGCAAGCATAGCCTGTGGGTATCCTGGTTCAGAGTCAGACCTGGGACTTCAGGGGAATGACTGGGGGCCAACTTCATTTGTCTTCCTAGGAAGCTTACCAAGTGACATAAAGAACCTCTCTTGTCAGTTGTCACTTGTTTGTTGTGTGCCTGTTGTGTGCTGGGTGACAAGGGTCCATTTCTCCTCCCACAGAGCTCTTGGCAGGAGAAGCAACAGGAGAAACACACGGGAGTCAAGAGAAATGGTTCAGAAAGTGTCCTTATGGATGTCCTGCAACAGTTCTCCAAGTACATCACCAGTGTATTAGGAGCGCCCTTCAGTGTGTCTAACTTTAGCCCAGTTATTGATTCCGATTACAGGGGAGCGAAGGCCAGCCCCTCCCGACCTCCTTCAGTGGCAGAAAATCATTCCATCATGTATTTTCCTTTCAAGTGCAAACATTTGCCTGGTGCCATTTAAAAATCACACTGCCATCGTAGGCACTGAAGATATCTGTAGGTCAGCAGCAGGAAGGTGTTGCCGCTCTTCCCGAGCATCACCGGAGAGACACTGGGATGAACAACAATGGCAGCTCTGCTTCCTGCCGGAACATTCCAATGAGAAGATCATGAAGTAGCTAGGCACCATTTCTGCTGACTTATATTCACCACTGTGATAATGTCAGGGGAGGCTCATGGCACAAGCTGGATGCTTTGTTCAATGTTGCCAACAGCCCTGGGGGTGCTGCTAGCTGGGGGTATAAAATATGTGAAAGACTACTGAGAGAGAGGGTGTAGAGCAGCCATGGTCAGTCCCTCCCTGAAGCCACATGGTTCCTGCCAGAGATTTGGAAATGAACAAGCAGAGCATTCTGGGAGACATGTAACAGGTCTTGGAAAATAGCAAATGCTCCTGAAAATTAAAAAGCCAACACTGATATGCTGGATCCAGGGTCCATGCCAGGAGCATAGGAATGACATCTTAGACTTCTTATGCGTCTCAGTTAGTGAGAGGATGCAGGCAAAGGCAGTGTGGTCGCTGGTCCCACCTTGGGTCTTACTTCAGCTGTTCTTACTGTACAGCTTCTGAATGCTGGGCACACTGCTCTGTCCTGTGGGCTATCAAAAGAAGATACTTGCTTGGCTTGACTCCTGTTCCTATATTCCTTTGGGGATCCAGTTTTTCCCATTTATGTAAGGTCACACAATGGACTCTTACCATGCATGGTTCCTGTCTTCTTAGTCAAGAGAAGTCTTGTCTGATACAACCATTCAACTACTTCCCTTCCATTGAGACTGGACTTGAAATGGTCACGTGACCTGAGTTGAATCAATAACAGACTTACTTAGATTTTTAATTGGGATACTAGGTGTGGTGGTATTGGGTGTGGTGGGTGGGGGCTAAGTTGAATTTTTCAGTTATAACATGCTTTCTGGTGTATTTTCAGAAATGATCTTTCCTCTCAGAAGGCCTGGAGGGAAGATGGGAGGAAGGAGCCCTCTATAACATATACTTCCTTGGTTGACTTTCAGTTAGAGTCTAACATGTCTGAGCCTAACTTTGTTAGCTGGAAGGGCTTAAAGTGGGCTAGTATCATTTAAACAAAAGCTCTTAGGAATTGTCTGGAACCTCTCCCCTCTAGAAGGCCCATCTGCCTACATATTTGACTTGCTCAGTCAGGCATTTCCTCATAATAAATTCTCAGGAGTGGTACACATGTGCATGTGCACATGTGTGTATGTGTGTCCTGTTTTCTGGCTGAATCATGACTCATTATAATAGACAGAGTTTTAGCTCTGGAATATCACAAGTGTCTATCCTTTTCTCACATTACTCTATAACTTCTAAACTCCAACCAGGCTCATCACCAACCCAGAGTTTCAAAAGGAAACAATACATTCATCCACAAAAAGATTTGTGCATGGATATTCATAGCTGATTTATTAATTATTTAAGTCTTACCATTTAAGATAAAGATATGTGAACTAACAAAATTTCTGGGCAATGAATATGGACAGACATTTCTTTAAAGAAGATGCACAAATGACCAGTGAGCACTGTCTTAGTTTGGGGTTTATTCCTACAAAAAGACACCATGACCAGGGCAACTCTTATAAAGAGAAACATTGAGTTGGGGCTGGCTTACAGTTTCAGAGGTTTAGTCCATTGTTATGGCAGGAAGCATGGCACCCTGTAGATAGACATGGTCCTGGAGAGGCCTAGAGTTCTACATCTTGATCTGAAGGCAAAAAAGGGAGACTTTTCCACTGGGCATGGCTTGAGCATGTATGAGACCTCAAGTCCTATCTTCACAATGACACATTTTCTTCAACGAGTCCATACCTACCTTAACAAGGCCATACTTCCTAATAGTGCCACTTTCTATTGGCATCCAGGGGCCAATTATATTCAGACTACTATAAGCACCTAAAACACAATACTCAACATAAAATCAGAACCAAAGTGAGAGACTCCATTGCTGAAACAATGAAGCAACAGACAAAGCAAGTGTGGGAAAAGGTGTGGAGAAGCTGGGACATTTATAGCCTGTTAGTGTGGATCCCAAAAGGTACAGCTACTTAAGAAAGCAGTCTGGTAGCTCCATCAGACCATAAATATGGAGTTACATATGTTTCAACAACTCCATTTCTTGGAGATATATGTCCAAGAGAAACAAAAGTACACATCTATACAAAAAAACTAGCATTTCATATTTATGGCAGCATTTATTCATAGAAACTTAAAAGTAGAAGGAACTCCAAATGCTCACCAAGTGATAGATGCATAGACAGGATCAGCTGTACACATGCCTATATATCTACTGATGAGCCATTATTCCACAAAAGGAGTACAGTATTGAGGTATGCTATACAGCATGAACTTTGAGAGCATTATGCTAAGAAGTCCAACCCTCCTAAAGATGAACTTCTCCTAAAGTCTATCTGTTGTTGGAGGGCATTTTATAGAAATGTCCAGAACAGATAAATCCATGGAGACCAACAGTAGATCAGTGGTTTCTGGGGTCTGGGGTCTGGGGTCTGGGGTCTGGGGTCTGGGGTCTGGGGTCTGGGGTCTGGGGTGGCAGGAGGATACTGATCACAACACACAGTGCTGTGGTTTGCCTGGAAGCCTTGAAGCTCAGATGGTGGTGTTGCCCAGAGATTTCCTAGACTTTGGTTGATAGGAACCAGCTGAAGGAAGGGTGTGTCCTCAGGAGCTTCACCTCCTTCTGGCCCCACCCAGCCTTGTACTTTCTGCTCCCTGACCGCCACATGGCGAGCAGCATGGCTACTTCCCTAGAAACAAGAAAGGAAGGCAGTTTCGCTGTAAAACCTTTAAGCCAAAATAGAGCTTTTGTTTGTTTGTTTTGTTTGTTTGTTTGGGGAGAGTTCTTTTTTTTTTTTGAGATAGGGTTTCTCTGTGTAGCCCTAGCTGTTCTGGAACTCTTTCTATAATGCTGCAGGGTAGCCTCAAAATCAGGGATCCATTTGCCTTTGCCTCCCAAATGCTGAGATTAAAGGTATGCACCACCATGCCTGGATCCCTTGGGCACTTGTCACAGTGACAGACAATTCTGATTAATATACAGTTTCTTTGGAAGATAATGAAAACATCATGAAATTAGATAGTTACATTTGATACTTTTTTTCAGGTAGAGTTTCCTTATGTAGATCAGGCTGGCTTCAATTCCATGATGCTTCTATCTCAGCCTCTGGGCTAAGCTTTGGTTACAGATTTGAAAATTCATTTAAATTAAGAAACATTTGAATTTTTAATGCTCTCATTCTCTCTCTCTCTCTCTCTCTCTCTCTCTCTCTCTCTCTCTCTCTCACACACACACACACACACACACACACACACCACATACTGACAAAAGGAAGCTGAGGACAGAATCCTGGAGAAAGATAATATTTTCTAAGATTAAGGAGGAAGGGAGGCTGGTAATAGAAAAGAAGTGGGGGAAAAGGAACATTCCTTTATTCTGCCATGGACAGATGTCTCCAGAAGTATGTGAGCATGCATTTCCAATGCTAAAAGGCCTACGAAGAGCCAGACCTGTATACAAAGATATGACCTGCAACTAAGACATGACTGTCCCCCAAGAGAGCTGTGCTGGACATCTCACACTATCAAAACTCAGGTAACATAAAGAAGGAGGGCTGAGACAAGGTCCTCCAATATTACCAACTAAATTTCTGTAGCAAAAGGGAGTCTCATCAGTAAGCAGGGTAGAAAAAGGTCAATAGTACACCATGATATTGTAGCCTGAATGATGAGAAGGGACCAAGTCCTGTCCCAAACTATAAGATACTTCTTTGCTTGTTAAGTTTACTGGGAACAGAGCCTGGTGGGTAGAAATGTGAAACCATCTACACCTCCCAATGGCCACCCTCCTTTCCCACAAAGCAGAGTCCTTTTTTCTTTTAGGAGAACTTGCCATTTTTTCTATCCATTGCTAAGAACCTTCTAGGCCTATCACCAACATCTGTCCTGAGCACACTGTCCAAAAGGGACACCTCATTGGCCCTAAAGTGTCCTGGCTCTTATGCCTTTGACAATGTGTGTGTTCCTTCATAGCTACAAATGCCATGGAACTCCTCTCTACCATGCTCAAGGGGAAAGAAATTTCATTTCATAGACTACTATGAAGTAGGGCCACTTCTTTAAAAAGTAGGGTACCAGTTAAGTTTAAATTTCAAAAAGTAAGAAAGAACTCTAATCTTCTTTAAAAAATACTTTTTACGCATATGAGTGGTTTGCCCATATCTGTGTACCACATATGTGCCCAGTGCCCACAGAGATCAAAAGAGGACCAGAGCTATGAACCGCACAAGCTGCTGTGTGGGTACTGGGACTTGAACCTAGATCCTTTAGAAGAGTACGCAGTGCTCTTTTTTTTTTTTTTAAATTTTTATTAGATATTTTATTTATTTACATTTCAAATGTCATTCCCTCGTTTCCTCTCTGAAAACTCCCTATCTCATTCTCCCTCCCCCTGCTACTATGAGGGTGTTCCCCTAACCACCCACCCACTCACTCCTGCTTCCCTGTCCTGGCATTCCACTATATGGGGCATCAAGTCTTCACAGAACCAAGGGCCTCTCCTCCCATTGATGTCTGACAAGGCCATCCTCTGCTACATATGTGGCTGGAGCCATGGGTCCCTCCATGTGTACTCTTTGGTTAGTGGTTTAGTCTCTGGGAGCTTGGAGGGGGTTTGGGGGTCTGGTTGGTTCATATTGTTGTTCCTCCTATGGGGCTGCAAACCCCTTTAGCTCCATCAGTCCTTTCTCTAACTCCTCCATTGGGGACCCTGTGCTCAGTCCAATGGTTGGCTGTAAGTATCCACCTCTGTATTTGTCAATCTCTGGCATAGCCTCTCAGGAGACAGCCATATCAGGGTCCTGTCAGCAAGTACTTCTTGGCATTCACAATAGTGTCTGGGTTTGGTGACTGTATAAGAGATGGATTCCCAGGTGGAGCAGTCTCTGGATGGCCTTTCCTTCAGTCTCTGCTCCACACTTTGTCTCTGTATCTCCTCCCATGGGTACTTTGTTCCCCATTTTAAGAAGGACCAAAGCATCCACACTTTGGTCTTCCTTCTTCTTGACCTTCATGTGGTCTGTGAATTGTATCTTGGGTATTCCTAGTTTTTGGTCTAATATCCACTTATCAGCGAGTGCATACCATGTGTGTTCTTTTGTGATTGGGTTACCTCACTCAGGATGATATTTTCTAGTTCCATTTATTTTATGAATTCATAGTTTTTAACAGCTGAGTAGTAGTACTCCATTATGTAAATGTACCACATTTTCTGTATCCATTCCCCTGTTGAAGGACATCTAGGTTCTTTCCAGTTTCTGACTATTATAAATAAGGCTGCTATGAACATAGTGGAACATGTGTCCTTGTTATATGTTGGAGCATCTTCTGGGTATATGCCCAGGAGTGGTATAGCTGGGTCCTCAGGTAATGCTATGTCCAATTTTCTAAGGAACCACCAGACTGATTTCCAGAGTTGTTGCACCATCTTGCAATCCCACCAACAATGGAGGAGTATTCCTCTTTCTCTACATCCTTGTCAGCATCTACTATCACCTGAGTTTTTTATCTTAGCCATTCCGACTGGTGTGAGGTAGAATCTGTGTTGCTTTGATTTGCATTTCCCTGATGACTAATAATGTTGAACATTTCTTTAGGTGCTTCTTGGTCATTTGAGTTTCCTCAGTTGAGAATTCTTTGTTTAGCTCTGTACCCCATTTTTAATAGGGTTATTTGGTTGTCTGGAGTCTAACTTCTTGAGTTCTTTGTATATATTGGATATTAGACCTCTATCGGATATAGGATTGGTAACGATCTTTTCCCAATCTGTTGGTTGCCATTTTGTCCTATTGACAGTGTCCTTTGCCTTACAGAAGCTTTGCAATTTTATGAGATCCCATTTGTCAATTCTTGATCTTAGAGCATAAGCCATTGGTGTTCTGTTCAGGAACTGTTCCCCTGTGCCCATGTGTTCGAGGCTCTTCCCCTCCTTCTCTTCTATTAGTTTCAGTGTTTCTGGTTTGATGTAGAGGTTCTTGATCCACTTGAACCTGAGTGTATGCAGTGCTCTTAACAGTATGTGGGGAAGCCGAGCACCGAGCTACAGGAGTACAGGTAGCACATTGCTTCTCCCAGTGTTCTCCACTGAAGCAGCGTAGCTTCATGCAGGGTCCTGTGCTGTCCCCGGCTAGCCCTTCAGCTCTCTTCCCTCCCTCTGTGCCTGTCCCACTTGACACACTACTCTCCTCCCTGGGATAGAATCTGCTTTCTGACCCTGGACATCCTGTAGCATCACTTTAGCCAACACCAAACAAGAGCTCTGTGGTGGGGTCTTGCTGTTTTGTCCTGGGTGTTTTCTCCGCTTCCCATGCCCGTGCTGGTTTCAGCAGAAATTCCATCATTCCCGCTTGTACCTAGACTTTGTTGTGGCTCAGATGATCTCTGCAGATTCCCTACTGTGCCCATACTGGCTGCACACAAGCCTACTTCTCTGTCCACTCCATGATGTCCTCTCCAGGATTCCTTCCTTCAGCCTATAACTCAGTACCTTAGCTCCTTTCTTACCTCGGCCTCCTCTAGTTCCACACACCTAGAACGTCTATTCCTCTGCCTTCTCTCCTCTTTCCCGTGAACTGCTTGGGGCCACTGGAGAAAGTCCAGGAAACTATTACCTCACAGTCAGACAGGCTTTCCTCCATACTCTCTGAAAACTATCCAGCAAGAAGCCACTCATGCCTCCTGCCCCAAATCTCTGTCTTCCAGCCAGACCATGTCTTCAGCCTCAGAAGACACTGTGTGCTGCCCCCCCCCCCGCCACCTACAAGACACCACCTCAACTTACAGCCCATCTGCTGACCCTCTCTCAGCCTCCTCCCTCTGGTCTCACAGGAACCCTTTTTCTAAGGTTCTACCTTCCATTGGGCTTTACATCTATTTTGTTCCTGTATCTTTATCCTGTATCTTCCTCTCTCACCAAATTCTGTCAGTGCCTTCCCACTGGCCAAGTCTCCTGATTCCATCTGCTGAATGGGAGCCACAGCAGAACACAACTGTCAGCTGATCCTGGAAGCAAGTTGAGCTAGCCAATAGTTCCAGGGAGCCTCGTCCATTATACAATCTCAGACTCTCCCTGACTCCACAAGCGTTTATCTGATGAACGAGCCTGGGGAGTCCACTTTTTAGACTGGGGAGGAAGGATTGTCGTTGTGACCCTTCATGAGAGACTGACTGAAAATTGTGTCTATGGAGAGTGGAGGGAAATGGAATCTGTAATGAGAATTGTGAGGAAAATAGGAACCAAGTAGCTAATAGGGAACAGCAGAGATGAAGAGAAATGGGTGACCAGCAAGGATCAAATTAGTGCCGCCATTCCTGACTAGCCTCTTAGAGTTCGGGGGTAATTTATTCGAATCTCCTTCACATAAACAAAAAGTGTCCACATAAGCTTGCATACTCTGCCCCTTGTGAAAAGTTTACACACAAGGATTGTTTTTACAAGCATGTGGTGTGTGTGTGTGTGTGTGTACGCCACATAAGACTGCCAAGTTCATATGTTTAATGTAAGATTTTTTTAAAATCTAGAATAGAGGCTCTTCCTAATTAGATTAGTCCAAATACCATCAACCCTCACCCACAATTCCTCTTTGATTGCATTTTACTCTCCTATGCTCCCTTTTTCCTTTGCCTACCCTGAATACAGTGGTCAGGGCTGTAGGCTTTCAGGAGGAAATTCCCTCCAGCCCCAAACCTCCAAGAAATACAACCATAGAAGGGGGTGCTCTCCAAGGTGTGGCTCTGCCACGTAGCAGACCACCTTCAGCTCAGCTGTCAGTCCTAGGTTCCCCCCAATTGGCCTTAGAGGCCTCAGGCACATTATTTAACCTCCCCAAAGCTCACCAGGATACCTGAAATTCAGATGTAACAGCACCCATCTCTGAGGATAAGGACCAAGTGATATTGTGCCTGCAGCATGTATAACCTAGTAAGCAGGTCTCCTGAGTCTTTGTTAAGTCACCATGTGGAGACTAATGTCTGCTCGTGGCCTGCACATAACAGAGAGACCCATTTCTGTCTTTGCGTCATCTAACGAGGAT